>JAUZNJ010035761.1:0-12121 GCA_034780135.1 Jordanella pulchra
TTTCTCCCCCACAGTTTGTGTGAACCTTCTGGGATTTTTTTGTCCTTAATAAATCCCTTCTTTTTAAAACATTCACTGGGACTCTGTCGAGTTTTTATGGTTGTCGTGTTACTCCCCTCCTCCTCACAAAGGGGGCCGTAACAGTTGGACAGACTTAAATATGACAGATGGAAACAACAGAAGCTGCAAGATAGGAAGGATCCAAGGGTAGAAGTAAAGAAAGGATGACGAAGGACACAGCTGAGAAGAGGGAAAACACCAGGAAGGCATATAGGTAGGGCCCAAGGAAGGAATGACCGAAGAGAAAAGAGAGAGAGAGTGTCAAATAAGCAAAAGAACAAGGAAGAAAGGAGGTAAAGGAGAACAGAACTGAGGACAGAAGAGGGAATGAGGGTTATGCATATTTGCAGCATTTATACAGAAGTAGAAAACAGCTGAATTTAACATTTTCAAATTCTCTTCATGTCAAAGTGACTGTAATTTATTTCTACTCTTTCACCATCCGTTTATCGTAGTGATGTTTAGGGCCCAAATAGGATTCGCTCGTCTACCATGTTTTTCAATGGAGCTGTGTTACAAAATTTCCAATAGGATGCAGAAAAAAAACAAAATTGACATAATTTATCGTCGCAGACACAAAGGATTTATTAGGCTTTAAGGGAAGGGAAAGAAGGAGGAAACTGTTCCCCCTAATGATTGTTTTGTTAATCAATTAATCTGTTGATTATTTTTTCAGATTAATTGATTAATAATTGGATAGCAAAAGGTGTCTTAGAAAAGATTTTGGATAGAATTTAAGCCAAATGAAGCTAAAGCTATCCCACTGGAGGCGTTCAGGACAGAGCAGATTAATAAACAAGAGAGGTTTTTCTTCTTAAAGTTTCTTGGTATTTTAATACAAGTTCAGCAGAACCACTGCTCTGAGTGGGTTGCTCCTTCAGCTCATGGCATCTGTTAGAGTCTGCATACTCCAGTTAACTATTAACTGATGACTAAATTAGCTGAAGATTATTTCAATATTTGATTAATCTGATTAAATGTTTCCGCCTCATACTGAGGCTTTTAACAAGAATACTGGCCTGAAAGCAGGTAAGAACAACACAGAACTACGGAGCTAAGCTGCTCAGTGGTATAAGCTACAAAAACCAGCATAAATCTGATAAAAAAGAAGTCCTACCCCTGCAGTAATCATTGGGATCCTCCTGTTCATCGTCGTCGGATCCCAGGATCTCCTCATCTTGCTCTGGAAGAGGAGAGTCTGCTTGACCATGCTGTGAGGACCCACCGCGACCGTGAGGCTCTGGTCTGATTGGACAACCACAAAACAGAGACGTAAAGTTAAGGAGGCAGAAAAAACACTGGAAGGTCTGGACCACAAGTAAAGAAACAATCTCCAGCAGAGGCTCCTAAATCAACTCCAGTTAGTTAATAGTAAAGACTACTTACACAATAACTCATTTACATGATATGTGAATCAACATGAGTTTGGCTAAAGGACAGTTTCACTTTACACAGAAGGAAGGACAGCATTACAGTGACCCTTAACTAAGCTCTTAGTGCATTATTACCAGCGGGCAACAAAAAAACAATCTGAGCAAACATAGTCTGCTGTAATCACACGTAATGACTTTTATTGAAAATAAATGCTCACTTCTATAATCCAAAAAAAACTGAGCTTCATTACAACATAAACCGTACAGCAGTGGAGTTAGAGTTGATTTTATCATGTAACGCTTCATATTGGCTGATAAAACACTAAAACCAATTTGAAAGTAGCTTTTAGTTTTATCATTGTATGAAGCAGCTTTAAGCTGCATAAATAAATGGGTTAAAATGATTTTATGTAAGAACCTTGAAGTTTTGGTGCAGATAAAGAGAGAAAACAAAATATGAGTTACTACAACATTTAATTTCCCTTTTGGGAAAAATAAAGTATTGTTGAATTGACTAAGACTGAAAAGCTTCCTAAAGCATTGGTAAAGCGGTGCTATCCGTGGTGCTGAGGGAGCAAGATTAATCTTTTCTGCCAGATAGCTGAAACGAGTTCCTCTTCAGAGACGCTCAGCCTTTGACAGGATAACCCCAACCTGCTATGATAAAACCCCCCGTCAGCCATCTAGCAAAAGACATCAGCACTGAAGCTCTTATCCTCCACGTTCTTGGCTCAGTGACTGCAGGAACCGTGTCATGACCAGCTAGGAAGGGTTTCCAGGAAATCAGAGGATGTTTTCATGACCCCCTCCTGTGTCACCCTAGAATCTAAAGCCGGACGGAAACCATCACTTATAAGTTATTTTCAGAGGTTCTAAAGCACACTGAACTAAACATAAGTGGGAGGGGCCGTGTCCTTGCTCTGGAGGACAGCACCTCTCTGCAGGACAGAAGGAGAAGACAAATCAAGGCTACGCTCTGAAGTGGTTGGGACTGTTTTGAATAAAACATAACCTCTCTGTTCATACAGACTAAAAGCAGATGAAGCCATTAGTGTTTTTGAAATGTACATTTTACTTTAGATCAACCAGAAAAAGGTGAACATCTCCCCCATACTAGGATCAACAGGAGATCATTTTTAAAAAAGCAGGGAGGAGGGCAAAGTCCTTTTAAACACAGCCAAACCCTGATGTTTACATCACAGATGTTAAGACGTTTGATGCCAAAACAAGATGATTGTGTTCTTCCGAGTTGTACATGAGCTAGGTTAGAGTTAATGTCAGCTGTTATTTCCAACACATTTCTCAGAGACGATTCGATCACAACACAGACACCAGAATACTTCAAGGACTTCAACACTAGACAGCAGCACCCATCCTCTCTCTGCATGTCCAAGCCATGAAGGATGTTACAGCTCTTCAAACCACAGCGCCGCACGTCCTACCTGCAAGATGCACGGATGCCCATGGGATGGGAGGCAATGAGGAGAACCGGGGAATGCAGGTACTGAAACAGTCTCTCACTCCATTCGCCAGAAGAGAGAAAAATGAAGGTGGTTCAGGAGCAGAAAAGTAGAGAGGGGGCAGTGAAATGGATCAGTGCTGATGACGAAGTAACTGAGGAAATAGGCTAAGAAGACAGGAGAGGAAGAGAGAGAGAAAGCAGAGAAGATGTGGCGACACTGAATCCTGGACTGCAGGTTTCCACAACACGCTCTCTGATATTTTCTCACTTTCTGCTCTCTCACAGTTACCCTCTCTCCGCTGTCTGACCGAGGACTCTCCTTGGCTGTCGTCAGCCTCTGGCCCCGCCCCCTCTGGCTGACAGCTGGAGGATGATTGGGGGAAAGAGCCAAGCACTGCATTGCAGGTGAGGTGTGACATCAATGCCCCTCCTAACCAGACCAAAACACCAGTCTCCTTTGCCCCCTGACAGTCCATCATCAGTATCATCATCCATGACATTCATTACCTACATTTGCATTAAATATACACCTTACTGTGCAACCATGTCAAGATGTTTATAAGTTGTTTCTGTTCCCCCTTAAAATGTTCTGGAAATGCAAAGGAAATCCTCACTGAAATATCTAGCTCCAGTAACAATCAACAGCCTCTGATCGGCCTGACCATAACATACACAACATAGACAGAGCAGATCTGTCAAATCCTTTGCAATAATGCTAAAAGCTTTTGAATAAAATATATATCCACATATATTATATTTAGAACAAAAAAAATCATTATGAATTGATATCATAGGGGAACAAAGCCACAGTTAAGAAACACACTTTTTTAATAAAAAAAAAATCTCCTGTAGCACAAGTGAATTTAATCCTTTCCTACAACGTGTCTCTCACAGTTTCCAGGGAGAAGGAGCTTCAATCATCCCTCTAGATGATCTGGAGACTTATTGCCTCTTATGTTTTCTTCTCTTCAGCTAACCTCGCAGGTTGTCTGTTTTATTTAGGTCTGATGACTCGCATGACTGTGGGGGAAGGCAGATTTTGTGTCAGTTTGTTATTTGGCCCAGTTAAAGAAAAGCTTCTAGGTTTTCTGGTGAAGTCCAGTTCAGTTTAAAATCTGCTGTAATTTCAATGATTTTTTCTTCTTTTTTTCCACAGTAAATACCCTGCAGTCTAAAAAGCTTTATAGTAAAGACAGACCATTACATCAACTGGAGGATTTTATTATTATTATTATTATTGGCCGATACATGCCTGCATTTACAGATCAATTAGCACCATTAGCAGACATGCTTTGAGATCATTATAAAGCTCATGCACTGCCACTCCCTTTATTTGCTTTCCATTCGTTTGCTTTGTTGATTAAAGTTTTCTCTTTTTTGTTAAAATTAGGACGTGTAACATTTATCAATGGGGATGTACAGATATGAAATTCTGGGTGGATAATGATGACCAATATTATTATTATTGCAGTTTTGGCCGATAATCAATATGTAACGACATCATATATTGTCCTACCCTTTCATAAGGGTGAGAAATTAATTGTTATTGCATTATAAATGCAATTTAACAAAGAGGCACTCATTTAACAAGAGTGAGAGACTAAATGTGTCCCTCCAGACCTTTAAGTGGCAACAATACTCATTAAGTGGGTTTGTCGCCAAACAAAAGGGAGGAGAGAGTTACAGCTAACAGGCAGATAAATGCATTACAGTAGAAATAACAACTTTTTCAAGCAACAGTTACAGTAAAGTCCTGCAAACAATGAACTTTGGACAAGCAAGCTTTCAATATCCTGAAAAAAACTGAAAGATCTGCATGTTTGTGGTTAGAGCAAAGAAAAAAAAACGCAATATTAATGCAGATATATTGTGCATCTCTACTTTTAATCAATCTGATGGAGAATTTAAAAAACAATATTGCTAAAGCTACTTTTTACCCTCCAACTCATTAAGGCAAATAAAGCAAAGAAAGGCAGATGAAAAGGAACAGAGCAGCTGAACGCCTGGAGCATCCAGCATCCAAATTCAAAATGTACAAGCAAACAAGACGAGACATTGAGACGTTGGTCAAACTTATTGATGCTCAAACTGCAGCAGCTGCGAATGCACCACTGGATTGAAGATGAACTAATAGATATTCATTAAAAGTCTTGGATAAGTTGATCTCTAGCCTTTAGGGCTTATGAAGGAAGAGAAAAAAAACACTATTTTTCTATCTTATTTCTAGGTTGGGAAAATAGGTAACTACATTTATTTACTGCATTTTTAATGTCACTCTTTACAGAGTTATGCTATTTTATTTAATAGCAAAGAAAGTCACTGATTAGGAAGCAGCAGTTCATAGAAACTAAACAAATTTAAAGAAATAAATCATATATAATCATTTATTTAACATTACAAAAACTATTAAGGGTATCAACAACTGATTAGTTAAAGAAAAAAACCCAAAACAACCAAAGTTAAAAGATTTTTTTCCCCACCTGTGAACAATGTACATCAGTTAAAGGCAAGATCTCAGTAAACATTTGTATTTGTTGTTTAATTCATGTCTTTATTGCTGATATTTAACCAATAGTAAAAGATTTCGACAATTACAAAGAAAAAAATATTTCCCTTTAAAGTTACATCAAGCAGCTTGATAGAAGACATGTTAAATGGTGAAGGCAAATAACAAACCATAAAAATGTACAATCTGGGTTCGACCTGATGACTTGTAAGTGGTGCTGCGTTTGTGTTTAAAAGTCCTGTTTACATGGAGCCTCGGAACATCGAAAAATCATTCACCTCATCCCCTTACTTTAAACCTAACAATTCTGCTTTTTAACCTGACAAACCTGAACCAAAACTATCTAATCTGAGTCTATTTAACAGTTACACATTAAGAATTAAAGGAGAATTGTGTTTTTGATAGGGCATAACTTTGGTATCCTGTACAGAAGAGAGCCACAACCTTTCCGACCTGGAAGCCAAAAGCTTAGTGATTTCTCTGTGTGGGTTTCAGGCTGTTTCACACAAACAGGCTCTTTTTAGAGACCAGATAAAACCCAGTTCCTGTGATAATTGCACAGACTTGAAGGTAGACCAAAGAAAAGCAGAGCTTCTGTCACTTCTAACTCGACTCTCCAAATATCATAAATGAAAGTAGTATAGAAAACTGGCAGGAAATATGTCATCTTTAATTTGAATTGTCAAATTATCACATCTGATTTGTTTAACAAAATCCTGATTCTATTTAAAGGGGAACACAGTGAAATAAAGATCAGCAAACAATGACAGTCTGACAGGATTGAAAAGTAGGAATTGACTGCTGATGGTTTGTTTCAAACCGATGTAATTATTCTTATCCTCTTAAGCCTAACCGACCATGATAATGATATTTTTGGACCAATTCTTTGAGTTAATCGTCCGCACTGGTTCTCGACGTTTTTAAGTCGCGACCCCCAGTTTGACATGCATGGCTGTCCGTGACCTCCCACCCAATGCCTGATTATACGTGAACGTTGCATTTACGTATCAGACAAGCACTTATGAACTCACCTCAGCTATTAGTCTCTTTATCATCTTAGAAACACACTGGGAAAAACATAAAGCAGCATCAAGAGGCTAACTTCCCGAACCGACAACAAACAGACATCCCATCATTTTGCCGTTAAAATAACGCAAAACAAATAACGCAAACTTTATTTTCTTTTTAATTAAATATTATAATAACAGCGTGTGCTAAACTTTAACAAAACAGTGCATGTCTAATTTTAAACATCTCTGTTTCTGAGAGCTTAAACGTGAAAAAAAAATAACTAAATAAAAGCAGAAATCTTTTTCTACAACTATTTAATGTGACAGCTGGGCCTGCTTGTTTGAACAGAGTAGCGTTATTGCTTTATGTTACAAAAGGCCAAACGAAAATCACTCTTAACTTTTGAGAAGTTGTGATTTGCATTGGTTTTTTTCTGTATTTCAGTGCAGAAAATGTTTTTGTTTGCACAGATATCTGGATGAAAATGGAAACATCACATCAGTTGCAGCAGACTCTTCCAGAAATCTTCCAGCATTCATGCAGAGAACCAGCAATCTGTAATGAGCGGTCAGAGGAGAGATCGAGAAGGGCGTCCTGCAGCTCTGCTGACAGGTGATGTATGGCCAAGGTGGTGAAAAGCTGGCATATCCAGTTGTACTTTTATAACCTGTCTTAATTTGGGAAATTAAAACCTTCAAGCAGGTTCCTGAGGGGAGAGTCAATAATTACTTTCATAGTTCAAATGGATACATCATAACTTTCCATAAAGTCCTTTATGACCGTACGGGACAGGTTTGTTGCTGTTGTTTTGTTGAAGCCTAGTTATGGCTGACAGTAACTGCTTTTAAGTAATAAAATGCCTGTTTCACCGGCAATTTAAAATTTTCCAAAATGATTTGCCGACCCCCAGAAATGGTCTCATGACCCCAAGGTTGAGAATGGCTGCACTAGAGGTTGCTGCTATTCATTTTTAGGCAAAGGCTTAATGGTATTTGACTTTTAATGATAGTTTTACATCTATACACATTGGAAATCATAAGGGTTTCACATATTTTAATCATCTTTTTTTATTCAGTAACTTAATAGATTCCTGTTTTGCTAAATCTTCTACATAAATCTATTTTCATGTATAAAAAACTCATTATAACAACATCCATCCACTTCAGTGAGGGACAACAATGTAAAAACAACCACTACAACTTCTTAATATGTCCATAACTCTGGAAAACTCCCGACATGGCAGTGTGCTCTCCAAGGGAATGCATCGTTTCCAGTCGTTTGACCACATTCAGGCCCCTTAAGCAGAATAAAATGAGGGCACAGAGGAAGACATTGCTGCTGACGATGGAGCAGGAACAAAAACCTTTCCTTCACCGAGAACAAAAATCAATACAAAGTGCCTGAGGAGCAGAATAAAGGTGCAATGCACATGAAGGCAGTAGTAAATTAGCCCACTTTGGCATCCCGACCTTTACTGAGGAGTAAAAATAAGCTTAAAACAGCATTTTGGGGGAAAATAAAACCTACTAAATGGAGACCCTTTACTCTAAGGTTTTTGTAGTTCACAAAAACAACAGCTATTTATTACACACAGCTTTGAAAAACCCAAAGCATGTTTTTACTGCCTGAAAGTCAACCACAAAAATCAGCACACGTGCATTAATATAGGAATACTATAAAACAGAATGGGAAGAGGGAGGATAAGTTGCTATAAACCTGCAGTGTAATAGTATAGTGCTGTAGTGGGCTGCAGATGAGACAGCAGTTGATGGGTTATGTAATGTGCCATCGCATGAGCAGGGAGAGGGGCAGAAAAACACAAAAGAGAGCAACAGCAGTGGTAAAAATCTCTCCTCTCTCTCTCTCCTGAGTTCAAAAGCATTATAAAAAATTTGATTCAACGCATTAAATTTACAGAAACAGGTGTGTTTATACCCCAGAGATGCAAATCCCCCCCCACCCCCCAAAATAACAAAAGAACAACAAAATACCCAGAGCCAAAATATGAATGAAAATTCCAACACTCTTTGAAATGCTGGAGGAACAAATCAACAAGGGAAGCAATCAGTCCTGTTTTCCGACACAAACCAGAACAAAAACGCAGGTGCTTGTTAAAGCTGCAACGATAAATCTTCAAAAGCTCCAAAAATGGAAAACCCATCCACCTGTTAATAAGCGAATTGGGCTCAGCATAAAGTTATAACAACAAAAAGCTAATCGAAATGACAGGTTTAGATTAGTTTTTCCTTTCAAATGCACCAATAAAACAACTCACTTGCATGTTAGACCACTGGCAAGTTTAACCACAGCTGTATTGATGGAGAAGATCCAGTCCAAGAGCCACATGACAAAGAAGACAAGACGGCTGCTTTTCTCTGAAAACACTGACCAATACAGCCAGGATCAGGTGATGGAAAAGCTCTCTCGAAACTCAGTTGTGTCCAGATCTGCACTACTCCCCCTCTGCTCTCTAAATGCACAGTGGCTGCTGAGTCCCTCACACCACAACAGACACAAAAAGAGTGAGTGACACAAGAGAGGGGGTGGGAGGGAGCAGGCTTAGCTGGAAGTTGAATAACACTGAGCTTTTTTCCCCTAGCTATTCTAAAAGAAAAAAACTAGAACAGCACAACTCATTTATACACAATTAAAGAGCTCAATACTTTAGGCACTAATTTGGATAAATGTTGTTTATAGTTTGTGCCAAGAA
The DNA here is from genome assembly GCA_034780135.1 of Jordanella pulchra. NCBI lineage: Eukaryota > Metazoa > Chordata > Actinopteri > Cyprinodontiformes > Cyprinodontidae > Jordanella > Jordanella pulchra. Next base: position 9,123 of record JAUZNJ010035761.1, read on the forward strand.
CAGCAAAGATGATATGAATGGTACAAATCTTGGTTCAAAGCCTCTTTCCCACTAAAGTTAGCTGGTTAACCCAAGTTCTTCAAACACAGATTGACCAAACAATCGGCATTTGGCTCCCTTCCCAGTGGCAAAAAAGCTAAGTATCACACCAGGCATGCAACCTGCATAGCCTCTGCGACACCATCATGCTGGGTTAGGGTGGATGCTGTCACCAGTGCAACAGAAATCCAGAAAGTAAACAATGGAGAGCAACATGTAAGGATTCCAGGAATTAGTAAGCCTGCTTTATTGTCTCTTTTGTCCGACTGAATCTCTCTCACCAGTGCTGCACCATGTTTATCAAATGTAAATTCAATTCAACTATACTTTATTGATCCTCTAATGGAAATTCAGTAACATTTTGTTTCGGATTGTTAAATCAGACACTAACTGGATCCAAATGCAACAAGTAGCAAAGGCTGATCGGCTCCATGTCATGCTGCACTGATGCAGTAATTCATGCAACTAGGATCATCAAACACGCATCTACTGCATACACTGTGAAGTGGGAATTTTTTTATTTATATGTAATAACGGTTTGCACTAACTGCGACATATTATCGAAATGAACAGAAAAACTGTGTTGAAATATATACCACTATGTTGAAATGGCCAATATTAGTCCCTCAATAAGCTAAATCCACGAAGCTGTCAATATTCTAATGATGCATCCGAGTTTCTATGTTTTTTTCCTTTGGATCATAAAACCGTCCTGTGTCCTCAGAATAAACTAATTAGAATAAAACACCATTCAAGAGGAAATAAAAAAAAAGTTTTCTGCTTACTTTTTGCCAGGTTTCCTCGGCTTCGTCCTCTTCTTCCTCGCTTGAATCGCGAGAACTGAAATGCAGAAAGAAAACGGGTCTGAGACAAAAACATGGTGACAGAGATAACAAGGCTCTGCGCTAGTTTGGGGGCAGTTTAAAACGACAGCTGACTCCGCTGAGGTGTAAAAAAAACCCCCAGAAAACTCACAATAACGATTAAAAATAAACAACCATCTAGCTAGCATGATTATTAGCTTAGCGGTGTATTGTGGGTATTTTTTAATTTAGACGCTAACAGCGACTTTAGGCATTTCGCGTTAAAAACACTTTATCATCACAGAAAAAATACTAATATTTAACAGCATGTGTGACTGTATGATATATACTTTTCCACTATTGTAATAAAATTCTCCTTTAGCACAAGCTCCCTATAAGTTGAAGCTATTGTGACAGAGCTAAAGCTAACCTAACGTTACCACAGAAAACACAAAGTAGAGCGCATGGTACACTACACCGGTTCTAACTGAGTTTGTTTTATTTCCTCTGATTCTGTTCATACAGCAAGTAGTCACCGACAAATGCCAACTGTTAATGGGTTGTGAATAACGGGTTCGGCATGTGAAAAAGCATTTTGGGTTTTAGTTAGCAACGTTACCTTTCCTTTCCATGCTTCACAGTCAGTCAAGTGCTCCCTTCAGTAACTGTCGGAAATATCTGAACTGTGTGTGCAGTGCGCAGATTTCTCAAAGGTAGAGGGCGCTGTGTGTGTAGGGACACTGGTCTGTAAATTAAACACCGATTGCTTTTTTCTGTTATTTTCTTGTATGGATTCTTTTTTTAAGCTCATTTGTTGTCTTTTAGTCCATTTCCGTATTAGACGACATTGCCGGATATGCGATTTACGGTGCGACGTTTCGTGCTGATTTGGGAGTTGCCTACGTATCCTTCAGGCGGGACATTTATTACTGGCGTCCACCCGCCCTACCCTACCCAGCAGAAAGTTGTTAAAAGTTGACCGAAACAAATGAGATCAGGGTTTAATAGAACGTTTTGAAAATAAATTTTATGTAGGATTTGGACTTTCATTTATGTTGTAGTTATTTTGAATTATATATTAATATATATAAGTCCCCCTCTATAAAAGTACCGCAACAAAAAATAAACAGTAAGGCAACTTTTCGTTCTTTTTAATTGATTCAAGTTAATTTTGCATACTGCTCAACCACTCGTTCAGATTGGCTCTAATATGATATTTTCAAAATGTAAAATAGGTCTAGTGGCCAATTTAGGCCTTATAATGTGGAAAATAGTACATGACAATAAACTGTACACTTTAAAACAAATTATTCTAATTCAAAATATCATTGTCTGACAGATAAATAGCTAATTTCGTGCTTATTTTGCCTATAAAACAAGCTAAATCTCTCTCTCTCTACGTATATATAGATAGATATATATCAATAAATCTTTGGACAACATAATTATGCGTTTCATTTCTTTATTTTTCCTTTTTCCATTTCCAGTTGATTGTTTTATTCTGCTTTTGGTCACACTTAAATGCTTCATATTAACATTTTGCCCCAGACTCCTAAACAGAATTGCTTAACTTCAGTTAAAATAATGATTATTAAATAGGAAGCACAATTTAATCAGATTTAAATCCAGACTTTGAGACATTTAGCTTTAGACCGGACAGTGCATCCAAGGTCATTGTTTTGCTGCAGAAGTATTTGGGAGCAGAATGTTTTGATTTCCACTAACAAAATGTCTCATATTGGTTTCCATAAACACGCGGTGCTCTTTGTTCTATTTCTTTAACTCTAACCAACTTTCATTTCCTTGCAGAAGAAAATAATCCCCAAAGCAAGAGGCTGTCACCACTGTGTTGCACCATGAGAGTGCATCATTGTGCAATGTTTGCTGTCATTCAGTGTTCTGCATAACATACAATAGATCTTACCTTTTATTCCCCAAGATTTACCAACTCTGGCCACATGTACTATAGGGCTGTAGTGATACAAAAATCTCACGATACGATACGACACACGATATTCTGCTCACGATACAATATATATCGCGATATTCAGCAAACGATACAATTCTATACACTTTTGCAATTTTCTGAACGATTTTAGAGGGACAGAGATTTTGGTGGCAATTTTGTGACTGTTATAGAGTTTGATTTAATTAATT
>JAUZNJ010035762.1:0-36718 GCA_034780135.1 Jordanella pulchra
ATCTATCTATATATATATATATATATATATATATATATGCACACCTAACACTCTTATACACAAGAGACACTGTCTCAGCCAGAGCTGCATGTCCTAAACATGTTCCCAAATAGAAAATGCAATCATAACACATGATTTATAACCCAGACTTACACCAATACAAACACGCAGGACACAGAAACACAAGAACACACCAACATAGAACAACGTATGACCTTTTGTATTGATCTGGGATGAAGGATGTAAGGCTGATTACTGAGGTTAGCAAAGAGCAGGAGAAATCTGAGTTCTCATCAGCGCTCAAGGTGAAAGTCTCCCCGCAGCTACAGTCAAGGTTTAATTAAGTAATATAGTGTGCAGTTCCTATATGTGAAGGTGTTGCCCTCTTAGATGGCTGCAGAAGACACTGAACTGACCCGTTTCATATTACACTACCAACTTGTTGCAAGATTTTAATTAATCTTGGACCGATTTTAAAAACCTCATCGGCGGCTTCTTTAACTCCAAGACAAACGAGCAGCAGGCTCCCCTTATCTGTCTGACATGTTGGTCTTATTAAACACATTCTGATGTTTTTAGAAAAGTGATGCAGCCTGATAGCAATGGGAGATGTCAGAATGAAACTAAATGAACAAATTAGAAAATTATTCTCTTTTAAACCTCAGCAGATGTCACTATATTTGATTTTTGTTAAGTTCAATATACAGAGCACATTGTGTGTCGATGTGTTTACAACCGGCTCCCCCCGAAAAACAAGATTTCTAAGTTTGATGCATTTAAAACATAAATCCATCTAAATGTCCTGCAGATCATTGATCAGAGATGATTTAAAACAAAAACTTCCTTTCCTATTTCTGGCCACTTTTTTATTGCTTATCTAATTATAACACAGAAATAAGTGCTATTATCCTCTTTCTTTTCTTATTTGAAACATCTTTCTCCTCTGAGCTTTGAGGAAAGACGCCTTCCACCTACTGTAGGAGGAAACAGCAGCCAGAAAGAACAAGATGTTATAAAGTGTGATGACTTTCTGGTCTTGCATCATTAAAAAGACCTGAACGTGGCAGTGCAGGCATATGTCCGTAAGTAATGGGAGATTTAATCTAAAATGACAAAGTGAGGCAAAGAAAGACGGAGGGATGGAAAAGAGAACCTGTGCAGGACTTAAATAGGGCAGTTTGTAAAAGGAGGGCAGGTAGAGAGGAGCAGAAAAAAACTGAGATAAAGGTGTTTGCTGCATCTTTTATTGGGGGTTTTATGACTTGAATGATTAACGACGGGGAGCTCTTTAGTATCTTAATGGTATCTTAATGAATGTTAGTGCCCAGCGGCCAAACAAGCCTCTCTGTCTTAGTGCCGCTAGATTACTAATCCTGCTTCTTTTTTGGGGCCACACTTTGTAAATATGGACACAACAAAGCCAACTGCTTCTACTTTTAACCATCTGTTGGTAAAAGTATTCATAGTAGGTTAAACCTTTTACACATCACAAACCATAATGTGTTTATATAAGAAATAACACTTTTTAGATAATTTCTGAATACAAGTCAAAGTTTAGATTTTCTATGTTAGACAGCCTTACACATGTAGAGACAAAATATATATACATTCTAACCTGGATTTTGGTCTAGGCTTTAACTAGGCCTTTTTGACGAATGAAACGCTTCTTTTTTTTTTATTTCAAGCACTTCATTGTAGCTCTGGGGTGTGTGCTTAATGTGGTTGTCTTGCCTCTGCTTCAGACTCCAAAGCATCTATATTCTCTTTAGCTGTGCTTTTTAAAAAAGTTGCCACCATGTTTCATTGTTAGGAATGTTTCTTGGCGATGATGTTCAGAGTTGGTTTTCTTCCACACAGAAAAACCCTGGTAGGTTTACAGCTCATATATACTCTTTTGATCCTGTACTGATAGAATAAATAAGGCTATATGAGAAGTTTTTTTCCATAAAATCTGGTCCTCCTTCATAGAACAGCAAAATGTAATCTGAGATCTAATCAAAAATATGTGCATCTTTTTAATAGTGGATTTTTAAAGGGAATTAAGTTGCACTGAATTTTGTTTAAAAGGTAGACAAAGCAGACACAATACCAAATATTATAATTTCTTTTTTACTATTTCAGTGTTACAAACAAATCTGTGTTGGGCCATTTTGGTGTGAACACTTTTGCAAGACATCAGATTTATGTGTAGAAAAAAAAAAGGATACTGATGCATGTAAGCTAATGAGTCGCAGCGTTTCATACAGAGGGAGACTGAAAATGACATCTGGCAGGAGGTTGATGGCGTGTCTTTTCTTCGGAGCCTTTCTTTGCAATTACAAAAATACTGCAATGCAGTTTCCGAGGTGAGTCTAGAGAATTCCAGTGGACTTCACGAGCAGTGACAGCTTACAACAAGCTAATAAATACGGCACTAATGTGATTAGACTGAGCGAAATACATTTCAAACAGCTTTCAGAGGGAACACCAATCAGGAAAGCTCCTGCTCAGTGGATCTGATGTTTGTTAATACAAGGTTTGGGGTGCGGGGACGCTTCAATTGGAATTATGCAATTTAGTAGGCGCTGTTTAACCATGCAGAGAAGGCTGCTGCGCTGGCAGGACTGCCCTCGTAAAAATAAAACATGGAATTGTTAATTTGTTTTGTCGGTGGTAAGAAATAGAGAAAAATGAGAGGTTACCAAGGTGAGCTGTGTGTGTGTGTTTGGGTGTCTAAACAAAATGAAGGCAGCATGCACTAATTACTCAGCGGTATAATATTCAACCACGTTTCTACTTTCTTCAGATAAGCTCAATTTGGTAAACAAATGGATATCTCTACCGGGGGCACACATTTCCCTGCTCTGTAGCGGTAAGTAACGCTCTGAACGAGCAGGCCGTAAAGCTAATAGAATTAATGATGTTCTTGTTACTCCTAGAGGCCACACAATAAAAAGGAACACTGTGGGAACTTAACAAGCAACATGCTCTGGGTTGTTTTATTAAGAGCTGAAGATAAAAAACAAAACATAAAAATAAAAACCCAAACGGTAAACCCTGGATGGATAAATAAATGTACAAGGAGAGCCAGCCTCTGGGTAAAATAAGCTCTGCTTTCTTTTAAGGAATCTGTTCCTGAGAGGAAATTTAACTTCCATACGCAAATCATGCGAAGATCAACAGAGTTTTTTTAAGGGAGACTGTAAATGCAAATAAAGTGATGAAATGAAATAGTCCCCACAGATTCTGCGTTTCTGCCGTGTCTTTGAAATTCATTGAGAGTTTAGGTTGAATGACTTGTTTGTATGTTTTTCAAACCGGTAGAATCAGACAGTTAAAAAAAGCACTAAATTTCACTGGAAGCTTGGATTTGGTTGAATTATAGATTCAGAAAAGTTATTTAAATTAAAAAAAAGTACATGTATGGAATTATCTTTGAAAAAGTGCTTCTTTACATCTTTTAGCACTGAGATTAAGAACCATTCTGGGAAGCCTCACTGCAGCTTTACGACTTGAGCTCTGCATGTGTGAAATGTTTGCTTTAGGAAAACTGCTGAATGAGATTAGCAGGAAGGATCTTTGATCAAACTGCTGTTCTCTGAAACGCTAAAGGAAATGAGCCTCGTTGTTTCCTTTAAAATATTGGACAACAAAACGCTGAGCCTCCTCTATATGGAGATGCAAGCTAAACTTAAACAGTCTAACTAATTAAAACTAGTTTAAATCCACGAGTCAGGATATAGAGTTTCGATCACCGTCTTGATTAACACCAATTAAATAAGTAAAATCTGTCGTATTTTCCTTGAACCTTTTACAGTTTTAACCCATCATATCAATGATAAAGTCTAAATAATATCAACAGCAAATAAATAACAACTCGGATGATTCCCATAGAAAATGCTTTATACAACAAATAATAATTTCCAAAAATCCTTCCAGTTCATTTTTTTGTTGGATTTCAAATGGTGGACCGAATTAGAATGGTGAATAATAATGAAATGGTTGAAAACAGAAACATATCTTTTACATTCACTCTGAGAAGTTTGGTCAAGTTTGATTAATGCCTCTACCAGTTTATAATAGAGACCGCTATTTGTAGGCATCAGTTTTTCTCTGGATTATAATCCAGGCTTTGACTGGGCCGTCCTAGGACATTAATAAACCTTTATTTTACACTGTAGCTCCAACTGTTCATTCAGAGTCAAACAGGAAGGTTTTCCTCTAGCATAGCTCTTTATTTAGACCTGGTTCCCCTTCCCTCCTGAAGAAACTTTTTCCCACAGCATGACACTGCCACTACCATTGGTGGTTCCATTTTCTGCATTATTCCAAGTGCTGTTTTTTCAGTAACGGGTTCTTCAACTAATAGACAAAAGCATGAAGTTAAACTTAGATGTGGCTTTATTTAATTTATATAAGCAGAGGAAATTAAATTTGACCCTCTACAATTTCTATACTGTGAGAGCAGCACTTGCGTGACTCGACGTAGATCGTCGATATCTAAGCAGCCATGAAGATGACAAATTTATCATCTGCTTACGTTTTTATACCCTAGTTTTGTTAAAGTACTGCACCAGTTACACTTATTCACCTTGCAGTTACTTTTGTACAATGATTATTGGCTGGATCATATTTTTGAAATAATAATAACCATATTATTACTTTTTTTTTTTTAAATAATCAGCTAAATAGTACCCCTACATGGCTGATGGCAAACTGTAAATAATAATAAATACTGTGGTGAGGGCAGTATAGCTAGAAACATTTCAACTACTTAATCTGTAAAAAGGTTTAACATAGTTTCTACTTTTTAAAAGACAAGTGAAGAAATTTACTGGACAGAGAGAAAAATGAATAAAAACGGCGAGGAAATGCTTCACAGAACATATACTAATAAATAATGGATGTGTGTAGAGTTTATATAGTGTCTAATGGCTCTTCTGGTGCCCTGTTTACCTCGTCAGTGTTGTAAATGATCTGAAGACCGGAGCAGATCATCTCCACCAGGTAGAGCAGGAACAGAGAAACAGCATCGATCTACAGCGATGAACAAAAAAGATGGAGGTGAGGTAGTTAGTGTGGCATTTGGTCACCCTGTGTTCTTTTTAAGTTTGTCCATTTAGCAAAAAACAACAAAAAAAATTAAATGAGGGTTTTATTTTACCTAGAGGCAACTTTAGGACACTATCAATAGTGAAAATAGAAACAGACAAGGACTTCATGTGAAAAGCAAATCCTCTACAGACTTTTGTTGATTTTCAGTGTCTTTGTCAAAGCCTGCTAACTTTCTAGGCTTGTTTTGTTCGATTTCTGACTCTCTTGCTGCATTGGACTCAGATCACAGGAAAAACAGTCTCCACTCCAAACTCAGAACACCAAATTGACCTCTTTCAATACCATTGACAGAAAAATAAATGGTCAGAGTGCTGGTTTGAAGCACATTCTCCTCTCAGGGAGAGGCCATTTTACCAGCCATACATGCATCCTTTAATGATGCCTGAGGAACTGATGTGCTGTAATGTTTCATTCATCAGGTCGTTCATTCATGTTGCTGCATCTTTAACAAGGGTTACTCATCATAGCTTTAGATCTGAACGTCAACATTTTTAGCATCTTTACCCTGAAAATGCAAAGAATAAACTGCACTGAAATGTTGTTTGGTTTTGTTTTTTTTTCCGTTGACTTAGCCATCTCATTTCTGGACTTCTTCTAACTGCTGACCTACCTGCAGGTGGTGATACTCGCTGTAGGGGAAAATCTCGTCCCCGGTGTCAACATTGAACACAGAGTGAAGACACTTGGAGGGACTGGGGTCTTTTTTAAACTCTTCCACCTGGAAGAGAGATGAAGAGACAGACAGTCTGAGACAGATTTCCTTAATTACTTTTAATTTTCCCTTGGTACAAATTTAAACAGGTCAGAAATTTCAGTCATGGGAAGCTAGATAAAGCTTATATACAGTGTCTAAAAAACACATTCCTAAGCCTGGAAGCTTCAAATTTAGGGATGCAATTGATTAATCAACTTATGATTAATGTAATAAACCTTTTGATTGAAAGTTAAAGTTTGTAATATCAAATTAAGTGATAATGTCTGCTTAACCCTTTAAAGCCAAGTATATCAAGTGTAAACACAGAGATTAACTTTATTCTTTTAAAGGGGGTGGAGGTCAGGTGAGGGAGACGAGGCACAACAGGAGTGATATGATATAAGTAATATGATATTTGATACATGAATTTTTGAGAGCTCTGCATCATCAGTGGGATATTTTCGCTCTTGAGAACCCGACTTAATAAATCAGAAATATGTATGGAACAGAAAATGTATAAAAGATTGTACGGAAATACCTGATGTTTCAAAATTTAAGCAAATAATGATCAAATTTAACTTACACAAAATTTATGTTTTCTTTCAGAATTTTTCATAGAATTCAATGACAACTCTTACATTAAAAAAAAAATCTGAATTTTCTGCCAATTATTTCATGGTTCGGGCTTTAAAGGGTTAAAAGTAATTTCTGTCCGTTTTAAAACACCATCCAGTACAGGGCGTCACTGTTCATTTTACAGCAGAGCCTCCATGATGAATTAATCCAAGAGAATTAATGCCAGGTTGGAGGGATGCTTGAGTAGAAAGATGAATTGATCTGGAGTCTGGTCTGGGATTATTTACACTCTTCAATGGTGACAAGGATGCAAATTAAACTTTATGTGGTTATGTTTGTAAATATAAACACTATAAATTCCTTTTGGAATCAGCTAAATAGCGCCCGTTTCGCTATGCTGCATTGTGGAGCAGCCTAAGTTCTCTGCTGTGCTCGGACAGAGAGGATGTGATGTTAGGAGAGTGGAGGGCATCATGCAAAATTTTTGTAATATGATAGAAAAAGTTATGCTGTCAGTAAGCATGGTAGATGGATGAGGCTAATGCAGATCATAAAAGTATATCTCACCACTGATTGCTGGATTAGACTAAAAACAGAGGTATATTACAGTTGCCCTTCACTTCATTGAAACAAAGAGGCAGATAATCTGACAGTATGTCAGAGTGGCATATCCTGTCTATTAATGCTAGTTTTACATCTGTACGGTGGAAATAAGTATTTTACTAATTATATTAACCTTTTTTTTATTTCGTAACTTAACAGGTTGCTGTTTTGTTCCATCTTATTAATATTTTTTGGTTTATTCAATAACTATTTAATACAGCTGGCACATTTAACTATTAGAATATATGTTGTATCTAGAATACTGTGAAAAATTATTTAGCTGTTCATTTTATTGAAAGATCTTAATACAAGAGAAAACTCAGGTTTTTAAGAAAATAGCTCATCAACTAATCAGTCAACCAATTAGATCAATGAAGTTTGGATTAATTCATCAATCAATTCCTTGCATCCCTGATTTAATTATGTTTTATTGTGGAATAAACAGGAAAAGATTAATGGATGAATGATAAAAGGGAAATGACAAAATGTACTTTAAGTACAAATTCATAGCTTCCTTTTAGTCTCACAAACAGTGCAAGGACAAATACTGGTTAGAAAAAAATAACAAACAAAACCTACTCTTTTTAAAAAAGGCTTTTTTAGGACAGAAACTACGTGAAGAGATTAGATTTTTGTTTTATTACCAAACTCCAAACAGTAGCTAAATTTGATTGTATTTTGGGTTATATTGATATTTGCTGATGCTCTCATGGAACCAGCAGTATAAAACAGTAGAGATAACAAAGCCAACAATACTGGCAGTTTTTCTGGGCTTTTTATTAATTGAATTTTCTGATTTGACTGAGTCTGAATGTGACTTGTGCTTTTTAAAAAACATCAGCCTCAGATGTACAAAGCCACCTGGCTGTTGTTGTTTTCTAAGCCAAAGCCGAATGTTGGTTCAGAGTATTGACTGTTGGGGGCTGAAGACAAGAGCACATCTTTCGGTATTTTGTTAGTAAAAATATTCAAACACGTTAAAGGGAACATGTTCATTTAACAGAAGATAACCGATCGATGGCACTGAACAACAAAACCATCCAAAAAGAGGATTTTTTATTCTATATATTTCATGGAAACATCCAATACTCCTGGATGGATCCAAATAATATCAGAGGTCGTTTTTTTAGCATCAAATAGAAAAATTCCCCGCTAAACTGTTGGTTCCCAGCTCTACCGCAGGACTGCAAGAAGGCGGAAACATCCTCCTCCTTATGAGAAATGATTAACAACAGGGTGAAATTGGCTTCTTCTGAGGAAGTGACATATGGTCTACTGGATAGGGCCTCAACTATATCTCCCGTTCCAAGTAGGTTTCCTTTACATGTCCGACAGGTTTGAAGAGCATTTGGTGAGTCCAAACTATAAATATAATGTAAGTTACATGGTAGTATTTAAAAAAAAACAAACTTAATTTGTATTTGGATCACATAAAATCCCCTCATATACATCAAAGTAAGCAGCGGTCATGTAAAGAAATGGAGGAATAAATGCGTCCACAAAGACTCGCCCTCCTCACATACTGAACATCAGGTCAACATGCCCGTCCCATAAAGAATAACCCAAACAAGGGTCTTGAGGGGAGGATTAAACCCTGTTCTGTTGCAGATAAGGGTCATATTCAGGTCACTCGATCTATAACATGGTTTCCAATCCACCCTCTATCATTTCTTGGCTACATCATGTTGTTCAGTGGTTTGTTGGTGGCTTTGTGTGTGTTTGCCGCATTCACTCAGCTCCATACTAAATCACAGCTGGGCTGCCAGTCCTGTCATGCAGTTATAAATAATTGGCCTTTTGTCCCATTTTTCTCTCATTTGTTCTCCATCTCTCCCTGCTACCTCAGTCTTCAAGCCTTTCTACCTTTCTCCCTATTTCTTCACCTCAAGTCTTCCTTTTCAGCTTTCTATCACATACACTACTGTCTTGGTTAGTCTTCCTTTTGGTCTTTGCATTCCTTATCTTTTTTTGCAGACACCCCATTCATTCCTTTCTTCTTTTGTTAGGGACTCTACCTTTCCCCGCCCTTTCCTGCCTCCGTGTTCCTACACAGCGAGGTTGCAGTCGAGACCCTCTGTCCTACTTTTAATGAAACTGCTCCACATCCAGCGGTCCCACAGCAATATGGATATACACCCAAGTGTACATGGAGAGTCTAATTGGTCCTGCTGTTCAAATTTGTATAAAAGCAGCTATTTTTGAGGTGGACCACCTGAATCTCAGTCTAACTAATCTATAATGTCAGCTGGCTTCACGCTTGGGACACTCTAAGAATAGTTTGTTTTATTTGCTTGCAATGCACAAACATACTCTAGGTCTATGTTTGGTTCTTGCTGCTGCAGCACTTGAGCTTCACGCATTTAAAAAAAGTTTCCCCGGGAATTTTTCCAGCAACGGAAACAAAACAACTAAAACAAACAGCAAACGTTTTGAAGTTTTAATCAAGATGAACTAAAATTGTAAGATGCTGTCATTTGTGTTTATATTTGTTATATACATTTTTTGTGCTGCGCAGACTGGTTTCCTCTTTCATCCAAATCATACATTAGTTGTCCCAGGACAGACAGAAGGTGGAGACATGAGGAGCAGATATCTGCTGGTTTTAAGGTGAGAAAGTTGGAGTTCCTGCTAGAAAACTCAGTGAACTGAAGGCTGTGGAAGAATTAACTGCATTCAGCAATAGAGTTTGTAAAGTATAACGAATTTCATGTTTTATTAGAAGGAGCTGATGCTTTTTTAACGTTTTATCCTTATTTTTTTCCTTAGTTATTAAAAAATGTCCTTAAAACTGAAAACAGAGCTTTCAGTTTGTCTTTTTTTATTTTGTCATTATTTTACCCAAACCTTAATGAACCACATTATTCCTTAATTCTTAAATTCATGTCTTTATTTGTGATTATCAAGGAAAAGACCTCAACTGTCCTAAACGGCGTGCATCAACGGGAGCCCAGCTGGTGCGTCGTTTCGCCCAACAGCCGGCCTGTGTCACATCTTCAATAAAAACGCTGTGTAGTTTTTAAGCGCTGGAGACGGGTCCATGACGAACAGCGCTCTGTGTAATTAACTGTGTAAACGCAGCTTTGTAATTAAGACACAAGAAACCTCTCCTCTGAATTGAGCCGTCAAGGTCGAGACGAAGCAGAGCAGCTTTCTAAAAGTTCCCCATAAACAGCAACAAATCGGACTCCGATGCTGAAGGATGTGGCTCACGATGGCTGCATAAACGGCAGCAGTCAGAAGACACATTGGCCCTCCTTTTGGTTAAATGCAATAACTCACCACCATTAGGTTTATTGCAGGTATGGTATGACATTTTCTCCTTTGGACCAAAAGTCCAAGGTAATTAAAGAATGGTGAGTTATTAAGCTTTAAGGTCTGAAGCCTCTTATTTCTGTTGTCAAGTAAAATCATTTTAAAACAGGAGAGAAAAGCATCCGGACCTCAGTTTGAAGAGGTACTCCGGATCTGGAACCCAGCGTCTAACCACAGACATCTTTAATGAAAACATAGCATGTAAGAGCAGAGCTGAGCAGGACTCACCTTATCCGCCTGCCTCATGTAACAGTAGAGGATCCCTCTCATGCACTTGATGGCAGAATGCTCCAACTCATGTGTGCGACCCAGATCATCATCAATGCGTCTGCACAGAAGGGAAGAGGAGAAACCAGTGCTTTAATGGTGCTGTTCTGCTCAGGCAACACCTGAAACAAGGAACAGCTGGGATCTGATCAGAACAGGAATAAAATCATACAAAAGCAGATCTTCTGTTAATAAGCAGATGTTGTCGGATACACTAGCAAGAATATAAATATTTCAATATAAGATGAACAACCTTCTTTTTCTGTAAATATTATCCTCATGCAACATAGATTAAAACTGTTTTTTTTTTTCTAATTCTGTAAGAACTCATTAAGCACCTTTTGAGACAAACTAGTTTCTTACATTTTATGACATTTAATTTTTCTATTTTACTTTTTTAATTTCATTATCTTATTCTTTTAACTTTTGTTTGTAGCACTTATAGACAGGGAGGTTCTCCATTAATATTATTTATTATAATATTTAACATTTATTCATATAATCACCTCTTATTTGTAAAGTCAAATAAAGCTCAACCGCTGGGCACCTTTAAGCCTCCTAAATAAAATCCAGGCCTTGGTGTTTGTTGTGCAGTCAAACCTTGATTTTAAAAATCACTGGAGCCGTTTGCGGTTTTATCATAACTCCTGAAAATAAACAATAAAATATGTTTTTTTCTCTTTCGTTATTACAGTTTGTTATTTGAAAGATATTTCAGATCACAATAAAGTAAATGTCTGTTCAGTCTGTTTCGACCCTGCCATCGCAACAGACTGAATTTTAACCTACCGCTCTATGTTTATGGTCACTTGGAAAAACAACTAGAACAACAATCCCATCGTTTTTTCGCAGCAAACCACTAAATGAAATTAAATATTAGTGCAAAGGCCAAAGCGCTGTGCAGCAAGAGCAGGAGTTTGTAGCGTTCCAGCCCCACACTAACAGTCTGACACACATGCAGCGGATCGCTCTGAAGTAAGTAATGACACAAGCCAAGCCTGTCAGATGAGAATCATCTTAATTAAATCCCAGTGACAATTCTAATAGGAGGCAGCTATGACTGATGACTGGGATGTGCTGCTGGTCACATCACTGGAGTGCACTCTATTTTTACCCTCTCTCTTCACTTCGTCTTCCCCCACAATCCAATTTTCTCGCCCACTTTTTTCTTTCCATCCCTTGTTTTTAGCTCCTATCCGGTTTATCTCCTCACACACTCATCCTCTTTCTGTTGACCTTCCTCCCTGACGTTCCTCCGATCTTCCAACCCGCTCCTAAACTTCTACAACTGTTTGAATCTGTTCCACATTTCTTTTTTATCCAGATTTTTCGCTGCCTTTTCTCTTTCACTCATCAGGGAAGTGCCCTTTTCTCAAGACACTAATCAGTAATGAATGACATTCCTAAAACAAGGGCAGCAGATAAAGTGCTTTTAGGATGTGAGCTGGTCATGTGGGACTCTTGTTATAAAATTGGAGGATTATTGTGTGATCAACATGTTTTTCCTATCTAAGGGAATCCTGCTGCTCTGACAGCTTTCTTATGTTTCTTTTGGTTGTCTGTTGTCTTTTTTTTGCTGTTATATTCTCTATTTTCTTTCCCTCTCATCTCATACAGGTTGAAGGAGACTTCTATGAGTTACAGTCTGTTCTATTTTTGCAGTTTTGTTTTTGTTTCTCTCTTTTCATGCACCCTTTCCTCCATCTCTTTCTCTCTCCACTTAGTTCTTATCCCCTCGTTCTTTCTTCCTTTCCATCTCCGTTGTATTTGATTTTACTCCCTAAATCATTTTCAATAAAGTTTCATCTTTAAGCACCAAGTGGAACCTTATGGTAACAGTGATAATGGTGAAAGCCAATCTGTTGGGCTATCATCTAGCTCTGGGATATCGATTCCCACATCTATATGGGCAAAACAGGACACAAACAAAACACAAAAAAAACTATTGAAGACCTTTCTGAGTTTGTTTGTTTTTCATGTTTTTGCAAATTACTCTTAAACATGTTTATGTTTCAACAACAAACTTCCACTTTTCTTAGGAAATATTTTATGACTGAACACAAGTTGAAGATCCTCCATGACGTTTTTCTCTAAATTACTTTTGCAATGGGAGAATATTTCTTCACTTATTTTCTCCTAAAAAACTTTCAATCCTTTAGAAAACAGGAGCTGGATTCCTGAATTATTCATACCCAGGGCACTGCTGGCCATCTGGCCAGTCTGTCGAAGAGCAATGGGTCAGTCTGATATCTTACTCTGACTTCAGGAACATCGGTTCTTACTCTGGCTTTGAGATCAATTCATGGCGCCCTGTTGGCTTATTAGGTTTTATTTTTGTCTTGTTACTGCCCAATCAAACTAACTAGTTACATACCAGAGTAACTATGTAGTTAGTATTTATGGTTTATAATGTCAAAAAATTTGGAAAACTTTCTTGTTTTTGAAACTTTAAATAGAACTAGATGTTCAGTGATAGAGTATAAGGAGTTTACTATTAATTAATTAATTAAATAATACAATAAAAGGTCAATATATCTGAAAACTTTGAAAACTAACCTGTGTGTGGTTTGACATGCGGTTGCAAAATGATTATTTAGATGTGATGATTTGTTTTGTTTATAATAAAAGAAAAGTAATGTTTTAAAGTAACACACCGACAGTATTCAATTAGCTATAAATCAGTATGAAGCTAAAAACTAATGTTTTCCAAGTAATTCAACTATATGTGTGTGTGTGTGTGTGTAATATATATACACTAACAGAATTACTTTACATTTATTTTTTTTAATCTTTTTTTAGTATTTTATTAGTTAAAAAAAGTTTAAATTATCCAATAAATTTCCTTCCACTTCCTGATCGTGTCCCACTTGTTGATAGAATTGAATCTTCATAAAGAATTACAATTTTATGTATTTCTGTTTGAAGCAGTAAACTTGGGTTATACTATTCTAGAAAAAAACTCTAGCAGGACTGTGTGATCCCAGTATTTTCACATGAAAAAATATAAAGCATGCAAGCAAAATAATTATAGCCTGGAGAAAGTAAAGCCCGTGTGTTGATTAAAGGAAGCAGCTGTCAGTCAGTGTTGACATGATGTGAGGAGCTTCTTTTGAGTAAAGCTTCTAACCCACAGTTATAAAGTCTTTTTTTCCTGAAAATAATGATAAATGACAGAAACATTTAGCCTTTGACTTCAGCGAAAGTGGTTCTGCTCCATCGTCTCTCCTCTCTGTTCAAGGCATGCTGAACACCCGCCCACACCCGCTCCTCAGCCAATCAGCGTCAGCTTTGCCTCTATTTCTGCTCTCTGCACAACCTGCACTGCCCACAGTATAAACCTCTCCCTGCTGAAGAGAAAGTGCCTTTATGAAAAGTCACTTGATTGAGAGAGTTGTAGTAACTGTAAGTAATCTAATAACAGAAGTGTGAAATAATGGCTGCAGCTGAAGGTTATTTCTGAATGGCTCCTGAAGTTTTGATGTTGTTATTCTGAAAACAGATGTGTTAAGGTGACTTGTTATTACACATTTTTTCATAGTTTGCATTACTTTAAACACAAAATGAAAATCTAAATCTATTAAAGTCAGAAGAGGCTGTGCTCAAAAACAGCCAGGAAAATCACAAACAATCACCAGTGTGTGCCTGTGTGTGTGTGTGTGTGTGTGTGTGTGTGTGGTGACAGATATTCCACAATTACATGCAGTCCAACTCTCTGCCAAGTAATCATACACTATTACCATAATTACTGAGCACCTCATTAATTAACTAAATTAGTCCTGAAAATAGCCCTAAAATAAGCCCAGGATTTAAAACATAAGCCAGAAACACAAACAAAAATAGATCATTGAACAGCCGGGATAAATAAAGAGTTTGAGAAACAGAGGAGGACGTGTTTCTGCTGCATACTAACCGGTATGCCATAGCCAGGGCCCAGGCACAAGCAGCACAATACAGCGAGTCTCGGACCTTCGCCTCCTTGATGTTGGAGAAGGTCTTCACAGGGAAAAGACCAGTAGTCGGACTCTGGTAGTTCAGGATGGTCGTTTTGACTGGAGGATGGAAGAGAGGAACAATTAACCCAGTTATTCAATTTTTTTTTTAGCAAAAATACAAAATAACACATTAATGTGCAGCTGTTATAAAATGGGGAAAAGAAATAAAGTATTAATTCCATTAAATGAAATCCAAATCTAACACATTGAAATCTGGATGAGTACCTTCTATTTTTACTTTGATAAAAAGGTGTTAACGTAGCTCTACTCTTACTTGAGTTTAATGTATTTTTACTCTTTCTATCTCTGCTTATTTTAAGACAAAATGCTTAGATTTCAGTTTTTTCTGAGTAAATAATTTTCAAAAGAAAACAAAAAACATACAGCTCTTCTCTTCTAATGGAATTTAATTAAAAAAACGCTGCATTAAAATTCATTAAGGAAGAATTAAAAAAGGTGCTAGTTATTTTCTTAATGTTGGTTGAAAAAGCTCAACGGTGACTTTTTTTATACAAACTTAAAGCTTCTCTAAAGTTTTGATGAATTTGATGGCTGAAACAATTGGAGGGAAGAAGCTGTATTAAAGATTTAATGGCCTCTTTTTGGACATGTGAACTCTACTTGGTTCACATTAGGACGCTTCAGATGTTAAGCGTGTTGGATCTATGCTGAGAGCAGAAACTATAGTAAGTACAGCTGCTGTTAGCAGATTTCTGTTTATGTCTAAGCAATGCAATTTCCTTTTTCTGTTTCTACATACTAAACAAACAGGAAATGAAGAAACAAACCCAAAGAAACTTGCTATTTTTCATGAAAAATTTAAGAACAAAATAATTTTCTAGATTACTAAAAGCAGAAATAATAGCTATAAATTTGACATCCATGTGAATCACTCCATGCATTAGATGGTTTAAAGTATAAAGCTTCCCATTGTAAATAAAACATGTTTTCCTTTTTACATTTGCTAAGTGTCTGTTCTGTCAGATTGCATCTACATGCATGGTTTCTTTAAAGTGAAATCACCACTAGCAGTAGAATCCAGCTTCTTGTTGCATGTTTTCTATGAGCAAATATATCTGGTAACAAACCAGACCCTAACCCTAGCCTTATTTTTTGGGAAAGTTGATTTACTTTTAAAACAATAGCCATTAGTAGTAGTTACAGCACACAATGCCACACGTTGACCGTGATTAAAAGATTTAGGAAATCTTTTTTTAGTTTTTTTTTTTTCTTTTTTTTTTTTAACAGGGATCAATCTTCCAAATCGCAACATTTGAAAAGAATCATTTGCAGTTTCCAGGTTATCAATAATATCAGATTTATGGTGTCAATATTCTGCCAAAAGCCCACACACGCAATAAATACTCCCACGAGCAGCTTTATTTCATACAGACGCTCAGAAACTACTCCTCACGCGGATGTTTACCGTTTTACATCTTTGTTCAAACAATGCTGATGTATATAGATGAACATAAAAAGTAATTGGTTCAATGAATTCCTTCAAGTTAAAGTTGTGGACCAACACAAAAAGCAAAAAAACATCACATAAGTAGTGGGAAAAAAGACACACGTGGCTTTTAATGTTTAAAATTAATTTGTTTATCCGGTTTCTTTAGCATCGCAAAATATTAGACTGTGAATAAAATACATTTATTCAGGTTTTCAACAAAGTGTGAATAAAGTAAAGGGAGCATAAATAACCCCAGCAAAGTACCTCGTGTGTACTGGATCAGTGCTAAATGGCCCACTGGTATTCATTTTATTCCCCAGTTTCCTTCTAAGCTGGTAAAAGTACCAGCATCAACAAATCACCCCAGTGTTCCCTAAGAGACCCGAAAACCACAGCAGATAATAGGGAGAGTCTTCCGTTTGGAAATAATGCGGCCCAACACATTCATTTGGGGCTTTATTAAGAAAATCTGGCTCCTGTAGAGGATAGGGCAAACAAAACCTAGATTTTAAATAAAAAAACATCCCTCATATTGCTCAGTGAGGAAAGGACAGTGCCTTAAAGCATAAACAGAACATGTGCTGAAATCTAACCTAGTAAAAAAAGAGCCATCTATGGCAGAGGATTTCTCAATGATAACTAATGTGCTGGTGGACATCTTCATTCTTCATCCAAACATTATTCTGGTGTTAATGAAAGGCTCCTCCACTATCGCTAATCTTTGATTCAGGACCAGAGAGGAAAATCAAGAGTGAACAATCAAGGGCAACAGAGACCGAGGTCAGACATGATGTGTTCGAGTCTGGGTGTGTGTTTGTGCTTGCACGAAAGCATCAAACCGGGACAGAAAGGATGCATGGGTATGTGTTAGTATAAACAGTAGAAGTAACGGGTGCTGGAGGACACAGATCAAGGACTGCAGCAGCGTGAAGTGATGGAGTGGAGGTGGCTGTCACACTAGCAGAGGAATTAGGTGATTGATGGAGTGAATTAGGTAGATTAATAATAAAGCTCTCAAAAAGTCCACCCACTAATAAAGGTTGACCCGCTCTCATGCAGGAAAACACAAACAGATTTCTGCTGTAACAAGGCTGAATGATAATAGAATCATTACCATTTAAAAGAGGAAAACTATACAGGAAAGGTCTTGAAATAATAAATAAAAAAATAAGTAAATTCATTTAAAAATTCTACATATATTTTTAAAAACATGGTTAGCAGGAATATGAACTTTCTTTATAGGAATTCAGGCTGTGATGATGTTTTTGGTACAATATTAAGACAGAGGGATAGGGAATAAGGTCAGGATATACATATACTTGTTCACAGACCTGGAAAATACTACATCAATAATCTAACCCAGCATCCAATTAGCCTTACAGGATAAGATCTAAGCAGACATGAAACAGGAGATACAACTGTGGGAGGAAACCCCGAAACGAAGCCACACAAGTGTGCAGAAAACATGTGAACTCAATGGAGATTTGGGATTTAAATCCAGCGTCATCTAACCACAAGGTAACAGCTCTACTGGCCAGCTAAGAAAAAATAATCCACCCAATCCATCATCAAAGTTATAAACTTGTCATGTAGATACAAATTTTACCAGTCCTTCCAAATACAAAACTAGAAACACTTATTACCTGAGAGGATTTAACAGATTTTCTTCTTGGTTTTAAAAATGCTAAATTAGTTTGGTTTATCATGGGCCAGCTTATTGTTGTTAGAGCTAGCTTATTGATTGTGTTTGTGCAAATATCGTGTATTAACACTGTGCAACTTTTTGCTATCAACGATGCTAGACCTGCAACTTCCAGCTGTATCAGCCTGAAAGCTACTAGCAATACTGTACTGTCACAACAGTTAGGAATCTATTATCTAACTTTGCACCAGTAGACTGTAAAGTCATGGAGATACTTGTCTTCAAGGGGGACTCAGACTGTAATAATCTGGAAATCCAAGTTCCATATGGACCAAAAATAACAGTTAATATATCGAGGTAATACTTGGGCCAAAACTTACAAACTCTTGCTACAAACAAGTAAAACAACACACACACACACACACACACATACATATATATATATATAGGTCATTTATTTCTGCAGTTTAGGAGTGAGTTTATAAAAGCCAAATATGTTATTTACTTTGTAAAATATTAATCAACAAGAAGTTATTGTTTGGTGGAAAATAAGTTGCAGGATTCCTTAAAATACACTCAAAACAAAAAGCAAAATTAAATGAGTTAATGAGGTTTAAATGCTCTAAAAGTCTCAATCATGGATGTCAATAGTCTGAACATACTGCAAAGATTACATGTAGAGTTTCTGAAAAAATCCTCCACTTCTCATGGAAGGTGGTATAATTTATTCCTGTAGCGCTTTAGAGAGATTTATCAATCTAATTTGGATTAAAAAGCAGAATAAAGAGATGAACGGGGTGAATGCCGTTTGGGTCTCAGGCTAAAATTTTCTCTGCATGCAAATCATCTGTTGTTGGGAGTTTTCTGCTTTGCCATCCATCAAGCTAATGTCCCACTAAATCAGCAGCTAATGTCTCAGACACACACAGGCTGCTCTTTTACAATGGACCATTTCACTGCTCCACCAGGCTGGAGAAATGATAACAAGAGAAAAAGGAAAACAGAACCACAGAAGAAGCACCTGTTTAGGAAAATCATTAGAACAAAGTAGAAACAGAAACTTCAGAGATCATCTTTTATCTTAATGTTGAAGCTATGAAAGTATTTTAAAAGGCATCAATAGGTTTTGTTTTTGGTACAAACTCCTTAAAAAATAAGAACGTATAGTTATATGTTTCTATGCTACCGGATTAGTAGCAACAGGCAGGGGAGGGGGAGCGTTGTGTTATTCTAAGTTCAGCACTGCAAAGAAAAGAAAAACATTCCCTTCCAGACATCTAATTAAAAAGGATTTAAAACATAGGTGTGGTATACAAGAGCAAAACTTTAATTTTTCATTTCAAAAAGCAAATAAAAAAAAAACATTTTTTCCTTTTTTCTTCTTTATTAAATAATTTATTCATTAATTCATTCATAAAAATAAAGTAAAATGAAATTTGAAAAAAAAGGAAGAGATTTTTTGGATTAATAAAATAAATGCAGAACCTAAAGCTTCCATAGGATTAAAGACTTGGATCAGGTTAGATGGAAAGTCTGCCACCATTTCCACATAAAACTGCTGTTTTGCTTGTGACAGCAATTAAGGAACAAATTAAATATTTGCACTAGAGTATGTTTTTTTCCCACTTCTATTAGCAGCCGCCACTATATAGGGATTTGAGGCAAGGTTTTCCCCACAGCTTACACGCTGCAGCGTTATTGAACACATTTCCAACTCCAGTGTAGATTTTAATAGAATAAGTACTAATAAATGTCAAACAGTTCTTTGTTTTCTCTACAACATATAATGGAGACACACTGTCCTTCCAAACAATGAGGTTTTTCTGATCGGGGGGGGGGGGGGATTCTAATTATTTCAGTTCAGCAAAAGCCTGTTAATCATCTGTGTTGAAGCAGGTAAACCTCTAAAACCTGCAGGACAGCAGCCCTCGGGAACCGGCTTTGGACAAAACCGTCCTAAAACATTCTCTCCTTGTTATGCAGTCCTGGTCTGTTTTGATCTGCACCAGATTCCTGCATGGCCCTGATTTTTCCAACCCGATACCATCTGTACTGAGCTCAGAACCGACCCTTGACCCGTGAGTAATGGAACACAACGTGACCCTTGATCACAATGTATACATGAAGCAGTTCATTTTCATTAAGTGCTTTTAGCCACAAAGTGCTTTATTTTGGTAGCTGCAGCAGAACCAAACAGTCTTAACAACAAAGGCGTAAGCACATTGCCTGATGCTCGCATACCAGAGCGTCCTGCCGTTTCAGATGACCAGCAGTAAACAAGCTGAACGCCAAAGGGCCTTTTTTTTCTCTCACAAACCCAAATACACACTCACACTGGCATGAATACATTACATCAATCAAAAAGCCATGAAGCAACTGTCCCATTTTACATTAAATTAAACAAAGACGGTAGAAGATTAAAATTCTTAGAGTTTGCGGCATAACTTTTTCAGGAGCCTTCATCTTGACCTCCAAAAAGTACCTCAGAGCTCAAATTAACTCATTTCAGTATCATTATTTTATTACCTAGTCATTAATTTTAGGTTTGTTGATGAGAAAAGGAATACAGTCTACAGTCACAGGCTGCATTAAGCCTTGTTCTCCTCTTTCCTTATTCACAAACCCAGCAGATAAAAGGTCTCTTTAGCCAGCTGCACTTGGCACCTGGATGGCAAAAAAAACATTATCTGCCACCAGTACTAGGTTTAGAAATGCTTTACATGATCTGTCCACCAGTGCAAAACATCCGAAAGGATCCTCTTTAGCATTTTAAGTGTAGCCTGCCTGGTTGCATTTTAAAAAATATCCAGCCATACATTTTATTTTAGATTCATTGTGTAGGCTGTATTGGCCTTTAGTTGTCAATTTTCAAAGGTATGTAGTCAGGAATTCGAGGGAAGGGGGGTGATATGCAGTAAGAGTCACAGGTCACCAGGCCAGATTTTGAATCTGTGAAGATTGTATCAAGGACTAAAGTTTCATGATCTGCTGCTCTGGGCTTTTGGTTAGGTTCTAGTTTAACTTGGAGTTTTCAGTTATGCTTTGATTTGTTTTATTTATGTATCTTCCAGTAATAATTATATCATTTTTGAATTAGTTCTTAGTTTTACTCTTCTTCTTTGTTTATTTTAGTTCCCTCTTCTTAGCATTTATTTATCTGTGCTGTAGTTTTTCATATTTATGTTTTTTAAATATCCTTTGGTTATGATTCCCATGGTATTATATTTAAGTTATCTCCAGTCCCTTCCCCTATCCTTCAGTATTCTCCTCAGTCATTCATTATTTTATTAGTTTTAATCCCCTTTAGCTTCATTCAAGTTAGTTTCTAGTTATAGTTAGGCCCTGTTGTTTTCCCCTTTGTTACCCCCCAGTGCCCCTCTCCCTTCTAGCTGCTTCTGTCCACACCTGCTCCCAATTAGCTGATTACTAGATTCAACTCTTCGATCCAGAAACTCTTCTATGATTTTTTTTAAATCATTATGTGTGGCATCTTTTTGAATTTTTGCTCTATCAACCAGCCTTGAAGCATCTCAGACGCATCGTTTGGATTGTTTTGATAAACAGAGAAAAATGCTTAAAGTTTTGTGTGCAACCAATCATTTACTGGTTTGCAAATCAGGAACAAGATGAAAGGAGAGAAGGAAATCAATAAAAAAAGAAAATAGTCCCTAATGACAACTGTCCTCTCTTTGAAAAACGAGTCCCTGACAAACCCTGACAAGGCAGAAAGTTTCTAAACTGTGGTAAAAGTTTTAACTTTCACAAGGTGTCTGTGTTTTGATCTCATCCAAACCAAAAAAGAAATTTTTATTCCAATTTTTTAATCAGTGTGAGCCCAACAGCAGCATACCTTCTCCCACCAGTGTTATCAGGAAGCAGACTGAGTCAGTGGAGTGGAGCCATATTGGCACATAAATAAGAAACCAGTGAAGAAGCAGTGGTAAAAAAAACTGAAGGATGAACCAGAAGAAATGGAGGGAAAGCTTCCCCTGCTTTTCTTTCCTTAATAACAGAAACGTAGTGCTTAATCATACCAGCAGCAGCAGCTTAATATGGCTGCTTTTGACAAAACGGATGGCAATACCGCACAGCTGACGACAAAAAGAGATGAGGAAAGAAAAAAATCCAACTGGTTTGATTTGTCATTGTCATCCAGACTCGCCCCTCTCCACCTCTTTTCCTCACAGAAGCTGAAAGAAAGCAGGTGTATTGGCAAAAGGGCCTGCGTCCTGGTGATAACAATGTTGGCTTTGTTCCCCACTGGGATTGGACGACGGCTTCCTGCCGCCACCCAACACAACAATTAAACAAGCTTGGCTCTCAATGCTGCATTCTCCATGTACAGCAATCTGGCAGAGGCTTCTCTTAGAATCTATGAGGCTTTAACGAAACCGCTGCTCTAGGCAGTGCTGTGCTCACTGATAGCAACAAATTGGTTTTAACTGAGAGCTACACCTGTTGCTCACTCGCTTCTCTCCGAGGCATCTTCCCCCCGTATTCTAAATGCATGCAACCTAATGAAACACGCAGCCCATATGGTGCCTGGTCTTACTGAACACAGAGAAAGAAACTCACACACATCCTTGTTTTACAGACTTAGTGCGAACCTTACATTGACTTCCATTCATTTTAAACGCTTTCTATAGCCTTACCGTAGCACCAAACCTAATTCACACCTTTGTCTTTACTACCCCACCAAAAAGTGAAGACCAAAAAAAAAAGCAGAAATTACAAGTACATACACACACACACACACACACTCACACACACACACACACACACGTGTGGAGAAGAAGGACATCTTTGCAGAATATCAGGAAACTTTAAGTATCTGTGCTGTTCTTTTATTGGTCCCTGTTTTAAATAGTTGGTGTAAACTGTTCTGATGCGTCAGGACAGGATTTTCTACTCTTAAAGGGACAAATCCTTAGTATGCTTGTGTAAACTCTTTGGACATGGAAACCACATAACAGGCCAAATTCAAAAGGCAAGCAGACTATTTGCTCAGTTTTCTGAAGATGTTTGGACACCTATTAAGGAGTCTTCAGGAATTCTGTTGCCTTGCACCAGAGCAACAAGTAGGTGTCCTGGAAGGTGTGGAAACATCTTCAGAACAACTGAACAAAGCCTCAGAAAATACCTTTTTTTTTTTTTTTTTGCTCCAACCATTCAATTCCGACCTGCATTGGGTTAGCCAATCACATTTCTGTAATATGATTTGAGGCAGGAGATACATCTATGGTGAAAGCAAGAGCTGCTGAGCCCTCAGGAAAAGCAAAATAAACATTGCAGTAAAGGACGTTGTTTAAGTAGATGCTGGCATCACATCTGCTTTATCAGAATCCACAATTTCATCTCTTAAAGAAGAACACTAAGAGCAAAGAAAAACACACTTTTTCTTTTAGCTTCTTATGGTGTTGCTAAAATTTCTTTTTTTTTTTTTTAAAATGATTGGCTAAAACCAAACTTTGGTAGGTGGACATGAGGCTTCTCTTGACCCAGTCAGCTTTAAAGGTTTGCCAGACATCCTTCCTTTCCCGGAACAGATTAGATCAATAATGATTAATAATGTGTAGAACTAAGCCTCAATGGTCCAGTCCTAATTTTACTTCCATTTATTTGTGATTCTAAGTCCGACAGCAAGTTTGCCAGGAGCTAAAACAACTGCATATTAAGGGAAATGAAAAATGTTGAAGCATAAGTGATGTAGTTCTTCACATTTGCAAGGACAACCAGTTGAGCTGCATCAAGAGAAATTAGTTGCTCCTTGAGAAACTAATGAAAACTCCCTATTAGTTTGGGACTATAGTGTATCCACAGGGCACAGTAAAGCTCTTCTTTAAATTAACTCCTCAAAAAAAAAAACTATGGTAATTGATGCACTTAGTAAAGAGCAATGGATGCAATTCAGGCAATTCAGTGCTTAAAGAGTAACTTAAAACCAGGCTGAAAAGCAGTATTTTACAGTCCTTTCAGCTTTAGTACATCGTAGTAGTAATCACACACATTACTACTTACTGGTGGCGTGTTTGCAAATGCATGCAGACTCCCACATATTATATTGCTTCTGATTTTAACAGATTTTTTTAAGCTGAGCTAAATCAGAGAACACAAATTCTGTCCTACAAGCCCTAACCTTCAGGAGTGTGCACTTAAAATCAAGAAAAAACCCAAAACAATTTACTTTTGAAAAACTTCCTGGTCATCAATTGAAGCAAATCATGAAAATCTGTGAATCTCTAGCAAACAGGATTTAAAGAAGGCTTATTTTAAATTAAAGTTAAAAAGGAAAAGTGCTAATTCTATGTTTCAGCGGGAGAAATCTATAGTGAATTAAAATTATCTTATTCACATATTCCTTAGATCCCCGGAGGGAGAAAAAGACATTTATATCCTTTACAGCTGTGGTTATTTTCTATATATTTCCAATAGCAAATCAATTACAAAACGTAGATATAGCTCACTGGATTTAAGTGTACATGCAGATTTAGAATACTGCCATCAATATAAAAAGGAAACCAAACTTTCTTTAAAGAGCATGTCAAGACCTGTCCGTCATTCTGCACTGAGAACTTTTCCCCACTGAATGACTTTACCTAAGAAAAGTCAGTTTATGGCCACAGTAGTAACATCGGTGCTGGCCCTCAGGGACAACATGCTCTGTAATACCAGAAACTAATAGCCACATAAACCCAAGGGAAACACAAGGTCCTACGTGCTGAATACTAAAACCTAGCTGTAGCAGGCTGAATGAGGTGCTGAGCTCAAGTCGTTCCCTCTGCTGCTCTTTACATCTAGTTGCATTGATTTTACTTAGAAATAGAAGTGTGTGTGTTAGGCGGGTGGGAGTGGGGGGTCTAGTTTAACATCATAAAAAAAAAAGGGCATGTTTACTGTCCAAACATGCAGCTCTGATAGCTGTAATCTGTGGCCAGAATGTTCTGTTTCGTGTTGACACAGATCACCCTCCCGTCTCATATATTGACTCATTTGTCAAACAAAGTAATAACTAATAAGATTAATAAACAGCATTTAGTTGAAATGCATAAACTCCCATACACATCAGCTCAGTCAAAACATTACACCCTTTTACTGTTTAAGAGAATCTAGTTTATCTTTTCTTTGATTATTGGCCTTATATGCTTCAGTTTGGAAGCATATAGAGCTTGGAAGTAATGGAAGTAATTTTAACACAAGTCAGCCACAATCTCTACCAAACACTAACTCATGATTGTCATAGTTTGATCTGTGTGTACGTATATGTTAATTGCTTTTTATTATTAATATTTACATTTAAATTTCTACTGCAAAGGGAATTTGCTTAGCTCCAAATGGGAAACCTAAATTAACACAAAAAACGAGGACAATATCTGTGTGGTATTATGTGTGCAAGTCGGGGGAGGTACTGCTGCTGTTACAGTGCTGCTCTCCCAGCTGCTAGTAATTCAGCAATCAGTGCTAATGTGTATTTATCTCTCCTGCAGTACTGCTGCAGCCTCCTCTGATTACATATCCTAGAATTATCACCTGCACTGGGCTCCTCCAGATATCCATCGTCACCTTTGTGTCCTTCTGGAATTCTTAGAGCTTTGAACTACTACTAATCAGAGACAGGTTTTCGCACACAGATGCATTTTTAAATCTTCTCATTCCTGCATGTGGATACCCACACCATATATGGCAGAGATGCCTTTACCTTCGTTTATGTGATCATTAAGCGTTTTCAATGAAAGCTGCAAGCAGACCTGCATCCATCCTTAGCCACTTCTATAATGTGTGTTTGATCAGCCCCTAAACCTCCTGTGTCTGTATTAATCTAGATAGCTGTCTCCTCAAACAATATTACTTAATCCTATGCACCAACTAGCAATGAAAAAATATATTTACTATTAATAACCTGTTAGAATCCGACAACCCAGTTAATATATTTCTATCAATCACAATGAGGCACGTGAAGATACCAGCGGTTAAACTTTTACCAATATAGACATGTTACACATCATTAGAAAGCTTAGAGACTCCAGAATTCAACCACCAACTTCATTTTATGCACAGCGAGCACCAAAGCACAATTTATGTAGACAATGCAGCCTGGTAAAAAAAAAAAAAAAAAAAGGTGAAACCGCAGCCCTGACTATATACCTTTGAAGCTCTGCAGAAGTTAAAGTTAATAAAAACAGTCCATGATAAAAAAAAAGCCACATAAAATTAGTTTTGGGCATTTTTTTTTTTTTTTTTTTTTTTTTTTTTTTTTTTTTTTAAAATCGAGCTTGACCCCAGAAACACATTTCCTGCTATGTTCGGTATGTTTGTGTTGTGCACCATAGATATCCATAGGCCGTTTCTCAATTCTCAAAAACGTAAGTATGGACTCTCCATACTCTCTCCAAGTACGTTCTTCATAAGAACGCCAAAAGTATGGACTCTGGGAGAACGCAGGACTGATACTCGTGATGCCACCACATTAAAAGCTCGTCTGGAGCTGCATTCAAACTCCTATTATTAAAAGTCTCTAAATAATAGAGGCGATGCGCTATGACGCAACTGGCCGACAAATCCAGCCTGTGCAGGACGCAGCCGGCGAATCCGAGCAGATTGAGAAACGGCTATTGTCACTCATGCAGTCCCGCTACTATTGGTTGAGATCACGTGGGTGTTTACTGTTGTAGCCAATGAAATAACCTTTCCAAAGAGGCCAAGCAATGCTCATTTGAATACAGTATCGGCGTAATGTAACGCATGCGTAACAGCGAAGGGAACCGGACTTTTGCGCCGTTAGAAGCTGTGTCATAACAACGCGCCGAGATGTTTTGTAGCTCAGACGCTGATAATTATCCACAATTCCCAAGGTTCAAAATATATGTTTAAATTTTGTTTTGTGGTCATCAAAGTACTTCAGTGTGATTTTATGGTTCAAACACTGGATTAAAAGCATCTGGCACAATTGGTACATTTGGAGAGATTTGGAGACGGTGGTGGCATCAGAAGTTAAAAGTCCCATAACTCTGACACTGTTTTACCTGGAGATCTGAATTTTTTTGCAATTGTTGTTGACATGATGTAGAATAAATGTAATGTAGTTTCACATGGATGCTAGAAAGCAATTATTGCTGTTCAAAACAGTCCTCTTGTTTTTTAAGAGAAAAAAACAAAACAAAAAAAGATTCATGATTGAACTGCTGCAGTTTAGGCTGCGTTTCAGTCACACTATTCTAATTTATATTTTCAGAAATTAGAGGGCGATAGCTTTCAAATGATGTATCATACAAGCAATTTGGCCTTACAGTTTCTTAGTTATTTGCTTTTCCATTTGGGTTTGCAGAATAGGTGAGGATTACTTCAAATTAGGTGGATGTTGTATTAAACATTTACAATCAGAGTAATGGATAAAGAGAAACAAATGTCTTACAGTTTGGCCATGTTCACAATGCAAACCTTATTTCTCAATTCTAATTTTTTTGTGAAATACGATTTTAAACATAACCAAATCCTTAAGAACGAGTCCCCTTGTGTCTCCTAACTCCATTGTCTTAATAAACACACCTAGCTAAAGAAGCTAATAGGATCCCTAACTTAGTTATTTACTCATTATTCATCATTCACTGGATTTGTGAATTGGTCTGAACACATTTCAATTGTTTTCCATTAGTTAAAAAGCTCATTTGAACTCATTACAAACTTCTTAACATAAAAATTAAATCCATGCCATTGTGATTTTCATTTCTTTCTGTGTCTAAATATTAGCTTAGCTTATTTAAGTGCCAATAGCTTAGCAAAGAGTTTTTTAACTGATATTTCACTTGGAGTTGGATTATTTTTGTCAAAAAAATCTGATACTTTGAATGGAAGTTGTTGTGAATTTATTGAATTTGTGTGAAGAGTTAACAGTTTGACCAATATTTGAGCTTAAATCACACTCGTCTGTTGCCCTAACAAGTTTGTGTTTCCACAACAACACATGACTGTCTTAAAGTTATTCAATTAAATAACCAATTACAGCAACATTTAATTGCATAACATTGGACTAATCATGATTTTTTTCAGTTATTGAAATAACTGTCAACTAATTTGGTAATCAAAGCAGAATTTTACCTTGAGTAATGTTATACAGAAATTTGTTAAAAGAATAACCTACTTACAGTAATTATAAACTAAAAATATGTTTAAATCCATTTGTTTTTTTTCAATAAAGATTACATTCCCCCCCTCCCTTTTTGCCGTCTGCAATTAATCAAAACATTATTAGCAGAGAACAATGTTTTCTGCTAAAATGCAAATGTTTGTTTACTTAAAAATGTTAAAATCTTTTATTCAAATGATTTTTTTTACTCAAAAACAATTAATAGATACATTTCTCACTAAAATAACTGACAGGTGCAGCCCTGCAAACTGAAATAAAAACAATTTGAGGGCCGTCAAAGGAATGAGTGGACTTACCTGCATTGTAGTAACGATCCAGCTTCTCCCAAAGGGGCTCATCATCGCGCTGCAGGTTGGACAGCTTCAAAGGTTCATAGATGGAACCTAAGGGGGACATATTTATTACACAAGAAAACAAAACACTCCATACTGTAGCACACACTTCTGACTTAAACTGATGTGTGCTCAAAAAACTAGTAGTAAAAATAGGTTCTTATTTCCTCAATACATTTTACATATATAACCACATGGACTATTTCCAGTTAACATGAACAAACAACAAGCAGCAAGAGAATAAAACCAGACAAAGACATACTATCAGTACATTTCTGTTTTTCACTGCAACACACAGCCTCACAAAAAGGCTCAGATAAAAACCATAACAGGCAGAGCAAGAGCAAGAAATTTGCACAGTAATGTAACACTGAACCGGGCTGAGAGAGAGCAGGTTTTAGTGGGAACCTATTTTACACACACTTTTTCTCTTTGTTAGATTTGCATTTTAACAAGTTTGACCTTGGGTCAATATCACAGGTAGCCCACTACAAAAAAAATAAAAAAATCACATTCTTACTCAAATTAGCATAATTTCCATCAGCTTAAAAGTTACAGGGAAGAAAACCTAATCCTCCTCACTTTCAAGATAAGTAAAAAAAATGAGCTGTGCCTATTCAACTACTTTTAAACAGCCCAATGGCTAAGTTTACCTATGGAAACCGGTAGAGGCTACTTGGTCACAGCTCTAGGTTTCAGGGTCCTGCAGTGATTGGATGGGAGGAGCCAGATATCACTGGATAAATAAAGCTTACAGCTAAAAGAATTCAACACACTCAAGAAACAAATATTAAGCATAAAATAAGTGTTCTTTTATAACCTGTAAAAACATTTGTGCTGATGCAGGAAATGTGCATGTGAAATTTATAGTCTCTTTCTCATTAGATTAAAAGATTAAAAAGTATGACAGGATGATGCTGGGGAACAGCATTGTTGAAGAAGCATTTTCTTAGCAAAAAAAAAAAAAAATTTTAAGGTGTGTTTTTCCAATGCATTAGAAAAAGTTTTTTCCAATACGGCTCCTGCAACTTTAAAACAGAACGTTTATCAAGAGCAATGTGGCTCAGCGTGTTAATTGATGCTCATCGGTTGGTACCTTTTTACACTCGAGATGTGTCGTGCTGCAGTGAACTAAAACAGAAAGGACACCTGGACCTGAGGTGTAGAAGCTTTATCAGAACTGCTCCTTAACAGCACAGGTTCAATAAAAGAGCGCTTAGCTCGGCAGACCTGCAGCATCTATGGGAGCTGTTTAGTAGAAAATGATGGGGCGTGTTAAGTGAAGCTTGCCTGACGTGGCCAATAAATGCATAGCAGCTGCTGCTGTGAACAGTTCGCTGCATTTCTCTTAATGTGCATCTTCATTAAATCATTATACGTGTGCTGCTAAAGGCTTGTATGCCATTAGCGGTCAACCTGGTCACTGATCACAGCGATTAGAAAGTTCTGCAGCCTGGTACTGGAGTTTCCATCATTTCCACTTCTGTGTTGAGATGTAAAAAGAACATGTGGTATTAACTATATAAGCCCAACAGACTGATAAAGCTGGTAAAATAATGCATGATGAAAGAAAAAAAAAATCTCATTAAATAATTTAGTCATGGAAAACATCCAAGACTCTTAAAAAAATGTAATCTGGATCCAGAAACCTTCTGCCTTGGGGGGATAATGCTGACCTGGAACACCGCTGCTACTTACCGAGTCTGAGAACTTCATGACGGGGCTGGGCAACCGCAGCCACTGAGAGAGCCATGCTCAAAAGGTGAACTTAAGGCCAAACGTCTCTCTCTCTCTTTTCTCTCTCAGCTAAATCAGAAATCTACAGCAATTCACAGGAAGCAGTTAGTAGCACACAGTTAGATTTGACACAAGCATGAATCAACAATGAATTACATTCAGAGCAGAGGCAATGATCATGAACAACATGCAAAGGATCACATATTATAATGACATAGAAAAGTATTCATACCCACTAACATTTTTAACCTACTACTTTTTATTTTTAGGAATATTCTGTGGCAGAACCACACAAAGGTAAGCTTTGTTGTGATTTTTTTTCCCCAGATGTTTTTTTATTGGTTGGAAATCTTAAAACTATAAAGGTGGATATTTGTTCAGTCTCACTGACAGCTCTAAAAAAAAATCCTTAGCATGCCTAGGATGCTTCTGGATTAGTTCAGTCTCAGTATATTTGCTGAGACTCTTCTCAAAAGGACTCAATTTTAGGGTTTATTTAGAGATTAAATAGATTTTGTAAGGAACAAAACATCATATGAAGACTCGGGATCACAACAGGCCAGGTGAGGGATAAAGCAGTGGAAAAATCTAATGGACGGTTTGTTTACAATAAAAAAATAACCTAATGCATCAGATGGATGCTTTAGAGAAGCAACCAAGGCATGAAAAAATCATGTGGAAGAAGAAGAAAGTGCTGTGATTAGATTATACTAAAAGACAACTTTATGGTCTACACATAAAACTACCACACTGAGAGCACCATCCCATGGTAATACATGGCGGTGGCAGCCTCATGCAGCAGATGAAGGTAACAGTCACGGTTACTGTATAAATACATGGAGCCAAATACAGGGAAATCTTAAAAGAAAATCTGCTGGGTAAGACCAGAGCTACATATCCATCTAAACCATTACATTGTAGCTTTGGCTACAACTTAACAGTTTTTTAATGTAGCTTAAGCTACAATCAAATGGTTTAGATGTCCAGTCAATAATAGTGGCAGACATTCACCACTTTTCTGACCATTTTGTAAGCGAGAATGTTGACAAATTTAAGTCTCAGAATCTATAAAAACTTGCATTAACAGGCCTCAAAAGACTCAATGGTCGTTCTGAAGAGTATTCTGTAAAAAAAAAAAAGCATCATACTTTTAAGGTTTTTTAAAAAATGTAATCAATAGATATTTTTTTCTTTCAACAACTTTGTTAAGGTCTGTCACCAGAAAAAAACAAACACTGACATGTGATTGAAAGTTAAAAAAGTTCGAAGGGTTTGAATACTTTTATAGAGGTCATTTAGAAAACTACATAAATTATAATCTAGGCTATTCTGCAATGGGAAACATAATTATGAAAGAAGACATCAACTATGCAATTAAATCAATTACTGCAGCTGATGAATTGTAGCTCTGTGATGCCTTCTGTAAGCTGGACTAATTTCTGTAATTCAGCAATAAAAATAAGCAGCTTTTTGGGAACTTTTGAACTTTAAGTCCATGTTTCTTCCAATAAAAGACAAAAATAGGTCTTCATTCTTATATTATTACCCGCAAAGAGTTTAAAACTAAACAACCTTGGGGATTTTACAGGCCCCAGCAGGTTTTATCTTCAAGATTTTATCATAACATGGTAACACAATAGCATCGTGTAATGCTGAAGAGTCCCAACGAACCGAGACCCGCGGTAAAGCTCCTAAAATAGCGCCTAGGATTGGTACATGAAGACCCCTGACCTTTCGTGTTCCTACCATCACAGCCACGAACAGGTTACAAGTACAAATCGGAGGCTAATTTAGGACCGACGCTGCAGACTTCCACACGCAAGCTGCGGCACAGCAACGAGTCAAACAACGAGACATGATGCAAATTAATGAGTCAGACCTGATCTCTTTGATCGGGCTTTAAATTCCAAGAGTTTCCATCCGACATCAGCTAGAGTCGCCATGTTTACACTCAGTCAAAGTCCCCGCAATTTAACGGCGGTTGTGCTTTGTGATTTTCAAAATAAAACAATCTAGTCCGCGATTCGCATTACATTGCGAATAAATCACGTTTTCACGATTTGTGAAAACAAAAACCAATTGAAATATAGTATAGTCAACTTTCGAAAATGTAGAGATTACATTTTAAAGTCTTTAAAAAAATAAGTGCATATGCTTTGAAGGACTACCATGACAAATCCTCTGCTCTTATTCTCCAGCTTTAAGCACCTGTCAACTGTCAGGCTATCAGTTTTTGCGACATTAACGTAAATAACATAACACCACTCTAGAATTAATTGCTCGTCAATCTTAAAATAAGTGAGATGTATTTTACTAGAGCAAGGGGTTTAAAAAAATATGGAAAATTTAGGACCTTCCTTTGGTTGTATTTATAGGAAGATTATTTTCTTCCCAGCCGTAAAGCGATATGCCGTATTGCGGTCGGTTGATGTTGTGGAGCTGCAGTTGTAGCAGGATGTGGCTGTTTACACTAAACGCTTTACCGTATCTTTTACTTTTAATGGGTAAAAGAAGTGTCTTTGCCCTCCAAGATGTAACTTCGGAGCTTTTTGGGAGTGCCAAGTATGGAAAGGTGGCGGCGTTTGGCGACTTTAACTCGGATAAACAGACTGACATCTTCATCATCAGAGACCGTATGTAATTTTTAGTGTACTTAGAGCCGCAGCTTCATATGAGATTCAATATTAATATATGGTTATACTGACAAAAATAAGTTTTCGACCAGGGTGTTGTTTTTCTTCTTTTTCTTTTTTTTGTTCAGAAATATTTTTTGAAATACAATTTCCATTGCATCTGTCGGTTGTTAAACACTTCCTTGTTTACTTAAACATTATACTTTTTTATTTACACAAGTAAAAGCACAAAATTTAAAACATAAAGATAGCTTTAATTACCCGTTAAAGTGATGAAGACTCTTAGCTAATTAAGCACACCTGTGCTTCAACAGACAGAATGTTCCTCAAATGTATATTGTTTTCAACAGAGAAAAAATAACTCAGAGAATGTAATATGAATAGCAGAAAAAATACAGAAAAACCAGAGCTCATTATTCCTGTAAACACGTAATACTAGATATTATTATTATCCCACAAGCTTTTTATTCATACAAATGGTTCACATTTTTAGCATAAATATTTTTGTTGTTGTGGCTATTTTCTTTTCTATGTGCTTTTGTTTATTTTCTTTCAGAGTCTGAACTGGTGATTTTCTTGGCTGACTCCTCATCTCCTTACTTCAAGCCCAAAGTTAACATCTCCAAGGATGCTTTGCCAAAGTAAATACTCTAAAAATAGTGTATTTATATTTTGGGGGGTTGTTTTAAACACATTAAATTTGCCACCTGCTGTACACTAAAAAAATGTTTTAGTGATATGATGATTCTTTTGTTTTCCAGGGATGCTATTATCACCGGTGTAGTTCCTGGAGATTACGATGGAGACTCTCAGATGGATGTCCTGCTAACCACTCAAATCAGTTCTCCAGAAATAACAGTTTTTGTCTTCTGGGGAAACAATCACACATTAGGTAAAGTATAATAGCAAATTATATCTAAGATTTCTTTTTTTTTCATTCATTAAAAAATCAGGATTTTTGTTTCATGATCCAAATACTAGATGTACAGAAGCAAGGAAAAGTTTTTGCCTTCATACACATTTCTACTTGTTACAGTTGGATGTTTCTGTCCCCCCACAAAAATGGGTCAATCTAAATGGCAGGTTTCAAATCAGGATTTCATTCTTTAAGGGAAAAAGTGATTAGTTATTAATTTTGAATAGTTTGTTCATTTTAAAAATTTTTTTTTTTAATTATTTTTCTCCATTTCACATTATGAAGCTTAAGCACAACTCGTCATGTACAAAAAATCCAGTGTGTCGTTAAAGTGCATGCAA
Source organism: Jordanella pulchra (assembly GCA_034780135.1). NCBI lineage: Eukaryota > Metazoa > Chordata > Actinopteri > Cyprinodontiformes > Cyprinodontidae > Jordanella > Jordanella pulchra. The sequence continues at coordinate 33,731 of JAUZNJ010035762.1, forward strand.
GTGAGAGATAATTCACACAAACCTCAGACTTGCTGTGAACATGTGCAGCATTGACACAGACTTTTTTCACCTTGAAACAAAACACTATAAAACACCAAACTTTACCTAAATGATATATGAATCCATACATTAACACAAGTTAATGAGATCGTGTTGCTTTGTTCAAGAGTTTGAGCTTTTAAAAGTCATAATAATTTAACTAAATCCCATTCAACCTTAGACAGTAATATATATTGCACCTTGAAAATAATGTAAGCAACTTCAGTCGGATGTAGTCTGTAAATATTCCTTTGTTTTGGTCTGTAAATGTGCTTGAGTCTGTGTGCTGAGGAGCACATCGTATTCTCAAAGCGGGACTTTCATTCTAACTTAATAAAACAAAATAAAAAGGTGGCAAATCAGCACACTATTTCCACACAAGTCAGGTGTCATGATTCACAAGGTTGACAAGCTGTAGATATTAATGTATGTCCATAATCTACTGCATGACTATGGAATGAAAGGCGCCTTGGCACATGAGGACATGGCAAGGAGGAAGTGATCGTGCTGACTTGCTGCGACATAACGATAGATGGATTATTAGCTGGTTTAGACTGACCAGCCTCACAGTGGAGGAACAGTGCATCAACAGTGCTGGTTTAACTTCTCACTGTGCTCTGTGAAGTTGGAGTGTTTGCAGCTGATTGACAGCTCCAGTATTTAACAGGCATCCCTGAGCCGTTCCACTAACATAAACTCCAACTGAATACACAGACTAGCATTTTGAGGCGAGAAGCAGATTTCAAAAAGCAATCCGAGCTCTGACTCATACAGCTATAAGGACACCTTCTGTACATGAATTTGCTTATTAGAATAAAATGCATTTAATGAACAGATTTGATGCAAAAAGAACGGATAGAGCAGGCTCTGTTCGTGATGGCTTGCTTCTGTTTGTTTTTATTTTATTTATTTTTTTGTGACATCTTGAATCGTTCTAAACAGCAACTCAAATTCCTGACCTTGAGTGATGAGATGTTCCTAATAGAAATACAGTATGGGGGCATGTTTACATCAATCTGAAATTAGAATAATGAGCTTATTAGTACAGATAGACAGAACTGTTTGGATGTAAAATGTAAAACAATGTGAAATGCTGACTGAATATTCCTTTTTACTTAATTATTACAGACAATTACTTATAATTGTTGTTTGGCTGTACAACAATCGTCGAGGTGTTGAGGTCTCTTTTTGCGACGCTTTGACAGCATCGTTGCCATGGTTATATGGACAGGTGGTGGAGGCTTTCTGGGTATTTAGACTGATTTGCATATATATTTAGGGTTAGGGGTGGGATTGGTGAAATTCCCCAACCAGCTGCATCCAATTCTACACAATTTAAGATGTATGTAGTTAAAGTGTGCAGTGACATGTGAAATTTTTTGCACGCTGTAAGTTTCTGGATTTCTCCCTACTGCTAACTTTATGTGTAAAACCTCCACACTGTTTTCCACAAGAAGCCATTGTTATGAAACAACATGAAACAATGTAAACAGCTGTAATATCTTCCAAGTCAGAAATGTTTGATATAGTTAATAAAATATTTTCTAATATTCATTTAGAAATTATTTGAATGTAATAAGTTTAATTAATTAAAACCCTGTTTTTTTATAGGCTTTGTATTGGCCCTAAAAAACAGGAGAGGAATAACTAAGAAAAAAAGTGACTGTTATTTAGATTTGAAGGTTATATACATGAGAGCCCAATAACATGAGTTCATTCTGTTTGATCATCCAGCTGACATCCTTTGCTGCATTTCTGTAGACCTTTGTAACTCAGGATGTGCTTTCTGTGTTGCTGTGTACAGACCCTGCTAGTTTCCTTGCCCTGAATGTTACCATGACAGACCAGCCTCTTGTTATGGAGTAAGTATTAATGTAGTTTTTTTTTTATTAATTATGTTCCAAAAAAAAAAACAACCACACCTGTTCCAAAAAAAACCAGCCACACCTAATTGGATGTAAATATTAATGTCTCTTGTGCCTTTTCTTTTTCTGCTTTTTTTTTCTCTTTTCTCCTCCAAAGTTTCAACGGGGACATGATACCGGATGTTTTTGGCGTGACTAACCCACCCAAAACGGAAATCTGTTATCTCAGCAAAAGGTAATTTACTCTATTTAAAAGGAAAAAACAAAAATAACAACAACAAAGATAAGAAGATATACTAAATTAATTATGACATCTCCGACTCACTAATTTAGGATAATATTGAAATGTTTTATTTCCTCCTTAGGGTTCAACATTGCCAGAATGCTCTTAATGCTTCAGTCAAAATGCGAACTCCTCACTCTAATGCCTTCATCGACCTCAACAAAGACTTCACTGCTGGTGAGTTATTAACAATTTATCAAGTTTCTAATTAGAAAAAGATGACAAATGTATTTTGTTTAACAGCTCAAACCCACTGCTCCAGCTCTAGAAGATGGGTAGATGGTATTGTGAACATAAAGAAAAATGCATTTGTCCTCTCCCAGTTGCATGGCCCAATTTAAAAAATCAACATGTAAAACTATCTCTTTCTGTGTCCGTACTCTTAAAACAGAAATCAGCTCACACAGCTGCAACCAGACCACTCCAGTAACAAAGACTGACAGCTCCAAAATTACACCAAGATTGACTACAGGCAGAAACCTTGATAAGTCTGTCCCTCGGAGTGTTGTCTACTACTAGATCGATGATGACAGTTCTTGTTGTCACTGAGATTAGTGCATTTAATGTGGTGTTTTGTTGTCAGATAAATATGGAAATTAATCTTTGGTCAACTTATTCACTCATAAATTAAATAAAAAAAATAAGATTTTGCTGAGAGGATATTTTTAGGAAACATATCTGTCATCACTGTTATGATTTACAGAATCTTTCTCAACCAATGAGCCAGTGGCGGCTGGTGAGAAAAATTCTTGGTGGGGCTGGTGTGCCAATAGATTTCCCTGCCTAACCCAGTACATGCAT
>JAUZNJ010035763.1:0-10801 GCA_034780135.1 Jordanella pulchra
GCTGAATGAGACTTAATGAGATGAATGGAGTCTGGTGTGCTACTGCTTGGTTGGAAAGAAAGCCAGCAGCCACACGGTCCTTCCTGGAACCAGTTTGACACCCCTGGTCTAGAGGTTGATTGGATATTTTTTTATGAGCTTCACTTTCTTCGGTTTAATCAGGTTGGATTAAGAAGGAATTTTTGTGACTCTTACTGTAAACTCAGGCTCTATGATCTCCTCCTTTGTTTGAACCAATCATGCAGATTTCAAACTGTCACTCAGCTGATGTTGCAGAAGCTTCACATACCAGACATGTTCAGACACACAGTTCCTTAGCAGGCTCTCGATAAATTTCTCAGCTTCAATTAGAACTTCAATGATTGTGTTTAGTTGGCTTTCATGGGCCAAACAAGGGATTTCCTCCTCTTTCTGAGTCAGTTCTATAGATTAGATATCCCAGACTCGCACACAGATACCAACATACTTAGATCTCACATACCAGACCGCCTCCTTGCCTTTGGAGCAAAGGTTGGCCGCTACAGAGGAGACACTGTTGAGTTTCGGTGAGCAGGCTGAATCACTAACTGAACCCTGCAACTTCTGTTTGTTTGGAACTTTGTGTGGCAGAGTTCAGGCTATTATTAAAGGTTTTGTTTAAAACTTATGAGATGGAAGAAGTGGGGTGAGCACCAGTGGGCGGTGTTAGTCACTGCACATATGTATACATATTCCTGCAATGGTTGTAGCTGTGTGGTCTGTGGGTAATAAATGCATGGATGTAGATGTTTGTAGGCACATGTGAATGAGTACATGTGTGCCTGAATGTATGAAAATTAATGCAGTTTCTCATTTAAAGGACTTCTGAGCAGTGATGCCTTCAGGGGAAGAAATAATCACGAAATCATATAATTATATGAAATATAATGTTTGTATGTGCTACATTTTTATTTTATTTGATTCTAAAATAAGGTCATTCATTCATTAATTCATTTATTCTTCATTCGTTCATTCCTTCATTCATTTATTCATTTGTTTGTTTGTTCAATGTCCTTTAAACAATGCAGTGAAATTCATTTGCTGAAAAAACATGTTGTTTGTTTTTTCATTTTATTAAAGAAGTTGCAAAAAATAAAAGTAAATTCTTTCACTGTATCAGAAATTTACATGAAAAATTTGACACCATTAACAATAAACCTTAAATTAAACCAAAATAAACTCAATAATGTTCGAACAGAGATGCAATCATGAAGTTCTTGAGAGAACCATAGGTTACCCACAAGAGTGAACACGATATTCTGCCTTATATACAGATGTGAATAAAGACTGGTGATCGCTTGGTATCCACCCGGGTCAGCTGATTCAAAACTTTACAAGAGTTTAACCTCTAAGTTAAATTAAAACTACTTTTAACAAGGTTTTACTTATGAATATAAATCCACTGAGATTACTTTTAAAATGTTCTGCTGACATGTTGGGTAAACCCTGAATGGAGGCCTGAGTCCATGACCCAGTGGTCCTACAGTCCGCTGATGTTTGCCACAGCCTATTTCCTGGTAGGATTTGTGTAAATGTCAGTAAAGAGATCATTGGTAAACATTTGGGATTTCCTTAAAAGTAAATAAAGATATTTTTAAAACACTAACATTTATCAAACATGGTGCAAAACTTTATCAAACCGTTCGAGGTCTTGAAGAACTGTTAACCCAAAGTGTTTTTGCTGGTTTGACTGAGAAGCAATAGAAAGGTAGAATAATTTATCGTCAGCATATAATGTGACATCGTCTATTAAAATGGCTTTAAAGTGTCTCTGTGGAGTAAACTCTGCTGTTCAACTCTGTAACACTGCTCTTCTGGTAAACCCTGGCACAACCTTGTAGTCTTATCCTTGTAAAATAAACACCTTATGGAAATAATCTGAGCAGTTTTTTTCTCTGCATCTTTAGACTTGATGAAGTTCTGTGTTTCCAGGCTGTGATGTTGTCTCTCTCTCTCTGCTCCATTATGCTACCACACACTACAGCTGATGTTCTGCAGCTCTGTCTGCTGCACGGTGCCTCCAGGACTCCTTGCATCTGTTTGCTTCACCCTGACATTCATCGGCCCCCTGGGGACACGTCGCCGTCTCTGGACATTGGTTCTGCAAATCTGCAAAACCAGTGAGAGTTAGCTTCTCTAACTGTTGACAGAAAATAAAGATGAGCAGGTCATTAACATTACATTACAAGCCTAAATGTCAGGGTTTTTTAAAGAAGCACTTGAAGATGATGGATGTGATGAAGCAAAACCTGAAAAAGCTGCATTTCAAAGATAAACAGAGAAACAGAAGGTTGTTTCATTTCAAAATATCTGTTACCTTGTAAGTAGGGTTAGTTTGTAGAAGACTTTTCAACTAAATGGGTGTGAAGAAATGAGCAACTTCATCATCCATTTTATATTTTCTAAAGCTTTCTAATCTTTTATTTCTAAGTCTCATTTTATGGATCTTTGCTAAAATGTTTACATACGTACGGCACTCTGTTTGCAGATGATGCAAGTTATTAAAAAGAGAGCTTAAAGCTTAAAAGTAAGCTGCAACAAAATACCTTATTTTTATGTCAGGTTTCCACATTAAATGTTCTTTTTAATTGCCTCCCATTTGAAACATTTACCTTATATATTTTTATACTTAGCAAATTAGGAAAAGCTTGATCTCCTATAACAGTAAAAGGTTGCATCACTCTGTAGAGAAACTCACCTGTGCAGGTGTTTGTCTCCTCAGAGTAGATCTGCAGGAAGACAAGCAGAGACAGAAGCAGGAGCCAGCGGCATGCCAGGTCCGAACCGTCCCTCTGAAGGGGCCTCCGGCTCTGCGACGCTGGGTACATGACCCTACGGGGACGGCGAGCTCGGCCCGAAGATGAGGAGGAAGCAGACAGATTACTGAGTCCTGCCAGAGGCCCCGGGCCTGCAGGGACCGGCTCCAGGCGGGAGGAGGAGGAATGCATGTTTGCTCTGAGCCTATTCTTAGTCACCAGCCTCCTTGTTGTTGCAGCTTCTTTTTGCTCTGATTTTCTGATGCTTGTTTTAGCCTCTTCAGATGAAAGTTGCACTATTTTTGGTTGCCTGAAGCAAAACACGCTTATCTTGTTCTGATTGTAACTTCCCTGTCAGAAACTCAAATCTGAAGCAACTTTAGATATGTCCTAATCTTTTAGCTTCATCAGGTTCAGTACATTTATCTTTACAAACACCTTTTCAAATCTTTCTTGACCTAAATTTAACTTTTCAAACAACTATTTCCTCTTTGCTATCTCTTTCCATCACCAGTCTAGTTCTACTTTTGGCTCCGATTCTGTTTAAATACGAGCAGAAAAGGTGTTGTCAGCTTGCCTCTGGCCTCTTTGACCCGCCCACCAATGGAAATGTTATTATTGCTAGCTTAAATTATTTTTAGATGCATGCAGAGGGCCTCCAACTTGAAGAAAATACCTCCTCCCCTTGTGTTTACAACCTGCTCCAGGGGGAAATCCCTGCAGAAGCTTCACCACAACAAGGTGAGGATAAGACTCCTGTCACCGGTCGTGTTTCTCACTCATCATCACACATTCATGCAGAGAAGATCAGATTTCTTTTGGAGACTGATAAGAATGCTTGAAATAATTTTGTAGCATGAAAATTCTTCTGCAAGCCGAAGAATGCAAACATATCTATCAAGGACGTTTAGTTTAAGGGATATTTTTACACAAAGTAAAACAAAACAAAAGTAAAAAACAGACAGAAACTGCAGGAGCTTTTCCAGGAACCACAGAGGTTTATAAGGCTTTTATTTAAACCCCTGCATTCCCCCTGCAGGAATTAGGGTGACACAATTCACTGTTCATATTTCCTGCTAACTTCATAAAACAGAACAATCTGCTGTCTGCAAACAAAACAATTCAACTAATGTTAAATATCTAGAGCCCTGATCTTCAAAATAAAATACATGAATGAAATCATCAAAGCGGCCACTAAAACCCAAACCTCTCATTGGTTCTCTTTCTAAAAGCCTCACAGTGAATTTGACTGGAAATCCTGTCGCTCAGGATCAGAGCAGAACAGTTTTATTGACCCTCAGTGGAAACAAACACAAGTGGCGGCTGAGGGACAGCGGTGGCTCCCAGGAAATCAGCACACGGAGAAATATTTAGCATCATACGTATCTGAAATCATTCCTACTGTTTTTCTTTATTTGTTTTTCAATACGTCTCTGCTTCCAGTTCACAATCAGAAAACAGCTTATCATCTTAGATGAACAGTCCAACAGAGGACATGTCTTCTTAGGATGGATGTGTCCAGTTTTCAGCTTCATATCTGACAGAAAACATCAGTGATAAGGGGGAGGAGCCTCTGTGTTCACTTCTAACAGGCAGCTGATGCTTTATTTTACTTCCCTTTATACCAACAGATAATCTCATTCAGATTCTGGGTCTCATTTAAAGAGTCGTTTAAATGTGTTTCCTCATATTGATGACAGTCAGTCCTTCCTGAGATGCAGCCATAAAAACATTTCATTTCTCTCCTTTCTTCTCCTCTCGTGAGGACTCAACTCCTTGTTTTGCTCGTGTCTCCTCAGGCTTTGACCACAAAGGCTCATGGAAAGTTTCTGGAATGCTTTTGAGTTGCTTTTCTCTTTCTTTCTGCACGCAACTTTTACATCAGCCCATGCACCACGTTGGATGTGCATCATCGCTTGATTCAGGGCCTGAACACGCCGCCGCAGGCAGTAAGTGGACACCAGTCAGGGTAAACTGCTACCAGCCTCCAAACACTGGATATAAACAGAACAACGTCACAAAACCAAAGTTACCAAAAACACAGAGAGCATGACTTTTGTCAAGAGTCAACAGCTTTCTCTTTTTACACGTTTGACTCTTTGCATTGAACGAGTCCAAAACACCTCCAGCTCTGACAGGATAACATTTTTACAGTGAAACCCTCAAATCAAAGCCTAACACTAAAAACACATCCTGCTTTGGAGAACCACAGATAAAAAACATGAGTGGAGAAGAAAGTTAAGAATATAAATAAAAAGGAAAGCAGACGGTTGAACCGTCAGTTAAATCAGCTCTTTTCTTAAATCTATTTGATTCTGAAGTTTCTAAAAAGTTCAACATCTACAGTGGAAACTTCATGAGGCAATAAAAGAGAGTACATAGAGGTTTTTAGAAGTAAAGAGGTCCGAGAGAACCACAGGTGGATCATCTCCATGCTACGTGGCTTCAGTGGCATCTCGTTGTTCTGCTGCAGAGCTTCACTGTGCAGATCTGAGATCAGATACTGACATGGAGCTGCTCGCTGATCTTCTATATTCCCTGATCTATGAGCAAGTTTTCACTGGTCTGGAATATAAATACCTGTGAGCCAAACAATTATCTGATTTAATTATAAAATAAACCTAAAGCTTAATGAACTGATATGAGTTCAATCAACTTAATCAACTCAATGAATCTTTAAATCAATCGATATTTATGTATTTAACATGCGAGTTTTTGAAATCTGAGGTTTTGTTTTTTCTTTAAAGCCCCTGTGTGTTTAATTTACTCCGAACTTCACAGTTGAACTGAACTAACTTCCCAGTCCAACAAAAAGCCGGAAACGTCCAGGTTTGTTTCAAAGCCCACCTGGTAAAAGCTATGAGATGTAGACACTCGGTTTCCCCTCAGTTGTTACTTGTTTTTCTTTTCTTGGTTACTTTCTCTTTCCTCTCGCTGCGCAAGAAGTACAGATGGAAAATGAAATGATCATTGTGTGTCTTTTAATCCTCCACTGACATCCCTGGTTCATGCAGGTAGAATCTGGAAGGCAAACAAGTTTGACCCCTTTTGGCTACCGTAAGATGGCATCTTCCACTGGGTTCTCCACCCCCACCAATCTATATGGTTCTAGATTGTTGCAATGCTTTCATTAGTTATTTAATTGTTAGTTTTTGGCAGAGTGTTGGGTTTTTTTATTTATTTATTTTTTTTGGGATTTTTGAAAATAAAAAGATTGATTAGTTACAGTTACACAAAAGGTTACACTCTGACCTTTAATGTACATCTTTATAAAAGAGTTTGTTGAACTTTTGTAGCCCCAAAAGGCTAAAGTTTAATAATAACTCATGGAGCAGCTGATCAACTCGGAGAACTCTGACATTCCTGTTCCATCAAGCCTCTAATCATCTGAGTTCTGCTCCTTCCTCTGAGTTTATCCAGTCTGAAACAAAACCAAGTGAGCCGAGCTCAGAGCTCCAGATGAGGACTAAAGCAACGACAGCAGAGTCAGAGGAAAACGGACGGGCGTCAGCAGAACGCAGGAAGGAGCAGCGGCGCATGGCGTCTGGATCCGGGACGTACGTGCAGCTCGGCGGATAAAAAGCAAACAATCTGATCCAACTCTTTGTTTCTGCTCCTCAGCTCAAACCATCTTCACTGATATAATGTCTGCTGACCCTTATTCATATTATCTGCTCTCTCCCACAGTCATGTGAATGCACCACAATACAAAGTCACAAAAGATGATAAAGTCATCAGCAGTCGGTGAAGAAAGCTCCAGGAAATTTACTAAAATTAGGACTCAGAGTTTTACTTCTGAACCATTGCAGCAGATTTTTTTTCAGCTCATTGTTTAGTAAATCTCCTCCTGACTTGATTTAAAGGTTATTTACGTCAGCTTGTCCTGATGTCAAAGCTGGAATGTCACGTTTTGTTCACACAACAACACATGTGTAACATTAGCCCCGATCTTCACCACCCGCCTGCTGTCGCTCCGTCTGCAGCCACAGGTTTACAGCTTTGTGTCGCAGGCGACACCAGAAACCTTTTGTTTGCAGGTGTAGGTGTGTTGCTTTGTAAACTCGTGGATAAAGGAAACAGCGTGTCCTCACAGCGGCCTCAGGTTCACGCTACGCCTCGACTCTGACGACACAGGCGACGCCCGGCTCTATTAATAGGACGCACTTCAACTTCAAAGAAGCTCAAACTGAATGCCATCACTAAATCGTTGACAAAGAATTTGCATTTCTATCATTTTGCAAATACTTTTGTGTAAAGTCATTACCAACGTCATTAAGGCAGCAGGTGGAAAGGTCTTTGTTATTTTCTTCCACCATCCTGGAAACACAGATGAGAACGTCTGGTTCTTCACTGGGTCATAAGGTGTCCAGATGTTGTTTTATTGATCAAACACTAGATGCACATCAGACTGATGGAGAAAATAACAAAATGTTTTAGTTGATATTGCAGCAGGAATTGGTGGCATTCTGGTTCCAGTTCATTTACAGCAGTTCTGTACTTAAAGTTAAATCAATCAAGGCCTTAATCTGTCGTTATCATAAGTGGAGGCTGTGTGTGTGTGTGTGTGGGGTGGGGGGGTGGGGGGTGGGGGGGTCAACACAGTTATGTAAAGACATATGTGAGTAAATTCCTTGTCTATCTTGATTGATCGGTGGCTTTAAAGCTCATCCAACATGAAACAAACTAAGATCCACGGTGTGTTTTAATACCTCTCAGTCACAACCAGATTTAATCTCATCAGCAAGCTAAACTGTAAGAGTGTTAAAATGGTCAGCAACGTGGTAGCTAATAATTCAGATGTTTTAGATGAACATTATTTTCTACTTTCTGCTCCACTGAGCAGCCTTCTCAGTTATCATGAACTGTCTTGATCTAAGGCAAAATGTTTCACCAGGTCTAGTTTTCCCGTCCTTGAGGAGGCCAACCAGGTGGAAATGATGCACTTAGCAGCAGCAAGCTCTTCCTTCTACTCTGTCTGTCTTACTTTGAGTTGTCTTTACAGCTTCATTTTACATGACACACTTTACCCATCACTTGCCAACTCTCCCCCCCATTTTTACTGTCTCTTACTGTAAGTCCTTATCAATTTGCATTCATATTTTCTTCACATAAATCCCAAGTCATCAGTTAAATATGAAAAAGGTGAAATGTAGAAAGGCTTACCCAATCTTTGTTAAGGTTTATGTGATCATCAAATGGGACACTATCATCCTGACAATTTAAAAACATGATCTGTAACAGCTATCAAAATATCTAGACACCAAGAAAGCCGTCTGCATGTGCCAAGTATGGGCAAACATTTATGAACACAACAATGCAAAGACGTGCACATATTAGTAGACCACCTTGACCTGATAAAGACTCTTCACTGATTCCAGTCCTGGTGGATGAGAAAAAAAAGACCACAGTGGGAAAGTCATTATTTTGTCACCAACTAATGGTTTGGAATATTTGTGTGGCCCATAAATAATACTAACAAACAACAGCGTAAAACAGATTAATGAAAAGCAAGCAGAAGTAGAGCACAGAGATGCATTGTTACACAGAGTAACAACAAATTACTATGGTGGAGGTGGTGGGATAGAGGGGCTTCTGTGCAGTCATTACTCTGTTCGGCAAGCACGATCTAGATAACACCTGTGTTTCTCTCCGATCTACCTCACCCTAATTAGCCCACACACACCCCGGGGAACCTCTGACACATCGGACGTGTACTGGGGGAGGTGTTGGGCGGAACACCAAGAGGGCATGTAAAAGATGAAAGGAGAGGGGAAAAAAAACACAGCATAGGTCAAAGTAGAAGGGATAAATCCAGGTTGTTGGTCACACCCCTTTTCCTGCTTATACCTGATGAATTTATCATGAGGGATAGGTGCTAGGTGAAAGAGTAGGAAAGAGATGTTAACTGACATCTGCTGACAGTGGTGAGAACTGAAGGTTGAGGGGTGAAGATTCAGTTTCCCCCCCCCCCAGTTTCAGGTGCAAACATTAGTTAGGTGAAGTAGAATGAAAAGTTAGTTAATTTCGATTGTCATTCTTTTCCCCACCCTTGTCGTGATAATACAGTGTTGTCCATGACAACAGCAGCTCAACAGTCCATTTTTTTTCTGCAGTGTTTCTCTATATATAAGAGATCTCATGGCTTCTAAAAGGGTTTTCATTATCTTCAACTTAGAAGGATCTCCCTCTCTATTGTAAATATTTTGTAACTGAAGCAGACTTATTTTCTTAATTTATCTATGTGTTTATCTTCGTAATATGTTGGTATACTTCAGAATATTCAAAATTGTTATCCCCCCATGTTTTGACAGTCATTATGATTATGAAGTTAGTGTTCTCTAAAGAATTATCCAGCCTTTGGCTTACTTGTCTCCTTGGATTGACTCCTGACCCATCTGTTGGTGTATGAACTCGGTAGAAGGGATGATGAGAAGCATAGAGGCAACCTGTCCTAAATGAGTAAAGAGACTTTCACAGTGGAAGGAAGTGTCATCTTAAATAATGGATAGACTGTTAAAGTGATCTGTGTTTAAATGCTGTAAAAACAGGTAAAGGAGGCTGGGCAACACAGAGATGTCGTGTTTTTCCTATACAGCTAATTAACACTGCCACAGCTAAAATAGACATCTAGTATACAGAGAGAAAGCGTGATTTTCCACTTTTTCAACCATGTAAATAATTTTGAGCGACAACAAACAAAGCACATGCATGACATGAATGGAAAAAAAACATAATAAAATAAAACATAACTAACAGATGATATTTTAATAAAGTCTCAATAGAAACAGATTCAGACAAGTTTGGTCCCTTTCGGCTCATGTCTATTCAGAGAAGATTTTCCAGTAAACAAAAAGGTCCAAACCATGTGTTAGATCCACAAAGACAATGAAAATGCAGTATAACTTTTACTGTTAAAAAAAATAAGATGACACATTTTGACATTCATGTCTGTATTCGTCACTTAAACAGCCTCATACTTGTCACAGTAGAGAGGAGGAAGTCAGCTCCTCAGTTATTGACTTACAATAAAGATGGAATAAGTTGGAACAGATGAAAGTGAATATACAGTATATACAGTGTGTTAAAAATTTCCACAAAACGTTTAATGAGAGAAAAGCCCAAAATGGTCAGAGAAATAACTTGAATATCATAAAAGTAATAATAAATAAACATACCATGAAAATTAACAAATCATAGTTGGACATTGCTTTTCAACCATGCTTTAAAAGATTTTAAAATGAATGATTTTAAATGAAATGACTAGAAATAATGTGACCAAAGGGACATGCTAAATCAAGGTGTATCCACTAAATTAGCATTACAGGTGTCACCATCTTGTAATCATTCCATGGGCCTAGATATAGGGCTAGCGGTAGTGACTGTGCTGTTTGGTAACATGTTGTGTACCACATTCAACATGTACTAGAGGAAGCAAAGGAAAACATTGTAGGAGGTTAGAAAAAAGCATTATAGACAAGCATGTTAAATCAGTTCAATTTAGTTTATTTCTATATTGCCATTTCACAATATATGTCATCTGAAGGCACTTTACAGGGAGACCTGATCATACAGTAAGACTGGTACAAAGTTTTCAAAGAAAAACTGGCTGATTGCATCAACATTGAATCAACAGCAATCCTTCACACCAAACATACATGTAGTGACAGTGGAGAGAAAAATCTCCCCTTTCCTTCTCCACCTCCAGCAGAGCAAGGCTCAGTGTGAGTGGCATTCTGCTGAGGCCGACGGGGGTTCAAGACGATTAAAAACAGACCTACAAAAAGAAGCAGAGATGCAAAATGTAACTGTTAACTAGCTCCACAGGTGGCCACATCCAGGAAAGTCACAGCCAAGCAGACGAGATCTGAGCCAGTTCCCATGTCACAGGACAAAAGAGAACACATACAGTTAATCACAGTAAGAGAAACAGGACTACACTGAGAAATAGGCCAAAGGTGTTGATGGCAGCAGCCCAGTTGATCTTTCTCCCTGGGATGATGCCCAGTCAAACAGGAGCATACCAGATG
>JAUZNJ010035764.1:0-12120 GCA_034780135.1 Jordanella pulchra
TGAAAACTGCAAATATTGACTTGATGGATTAACTGATTCTGTCATTAAAAGCTTTTGTTACTCATGATATGATTGCAGTTGTTTTTCTGTATGTGATGACAACATCTGACATACACACATGAAAACCAGAGAGCAGCAGATCATGTGAAAATGTATTATTTGTGTCATTTTCAATACTTATGTCCATGACTGTATATATTCTCAGCTTTATATGCTTTTTTAACATAGAGCTTTGGCCGGTCCCTATATCTGTGTAATTTTTTTTAAGTTATTTTTTCGAAGGCTGGAGTCCCAATTTGACCAGCGTCATTCATGCAAGCATCCACTGCGTAATGATGTCGGTAGAACTGAAGGCTTTCTGGATTCAGCAGAGCAGTAATAAGCCACTTTCCTACTCCTACCCTGGAAAATTTTCTTACTGTTGAAGGTGAAGGAAAAGGAGGAACAGGAAGCAGGAGCTATGATTTGAGGTACTTGGATCGTGCAACAGTCTTCCTGCTCAAGCAAGAAAATTATGATTGTCCAAAGAAATTCTGCAACTATCAAAGCAATTCTTTCTAAAAGAGGCTAATAGAAGCAAAAAGATTTCAAATGTTCCTGGGACTGGTTCTAGAGATTACAGTATTTTCAAATTCATACGTTTTATGTCTTGAGTGTGTTCTTGTGTTTTATTAATTGAAAGTAAGATTGACAATGTCAAGTTTAAGACCAAAGCAAGAAAAAAAATTTTTGGAAAATTTCCAGAGTTTTACAGAGTTAACTCATGAGCTTTCTATGGCAGGTATAAAGGGATAAGTGGAATGTGTTCTGAGGAATTAACTTGTTCTTTTAAATAAAGATATCAACAATTTTATACTTTTTGTTTGTTGCATCTACAGTTTTTACTTGGCAGCATCTCAGAGGTAGATGTATTTTATTTATGATAGGGATGCAGCAATACCACTTTTTTACTAAAATGAGTAGAGTACAAGTACTTGCATTTCAGTACTCATCGATACCGAGTACTTACGCCATTACACATATGGTAACTTTGGCTTTTTTTTCTACAGATATTGTTATATGAACAAAATTCCCTAGAATGTGCAAACATACAGTACAAACAAAAATGTAACAAAATTGTCAAATAATGAAATTCAACATTAGTGCTGCTTTTATAAACCATTCACTGCACGAAAGTACTATCTATGTGGTGGTATTGGTGGCACGTTTATGAGTACGAGTAGAATACTTAAGCCCGGTATCGGTCGGATACCCAACACCAGTATCGTCATCGGTGCATCCCTCATTTTCGAGCATTTCTAGGAACATTTCTAGCAATTGGATGCTAAAGGGGAAACACAGAAGTAACACACACCCATCCTCCCTCGTGTGTCACACCACTTCTGTTATATCATAACTCTGATAGTGAAAATTCTGGGTTAAATGGAAATAAGTTTAGATTACAGTCTGTCAGTTGTATGAATAGTTTTGGACTTAAATGTACCTCTAATGTTGAATACTTGTTCTTGTTGAAAGCCAGAAAACCAAGAATACATAGAGTTTGTACTTAGTGAGAAGGTTAAACAGGTTTGCATTCAAGGTTTGCAATAAAGCTTTTTAACTGCATTTTTGCATTTTTGCTATTTTGCTGCATTTTATGTATTCAAACACTAGGGGACCATATTTATCTACAGGGGATGAACATACATTTATAAGTGTAAAAGACTTACTGAGGTACCTTCTTCCAAAATCCCAATAAGCAGTTTATTTTTATCTTTTGCAAACAACTTGAAATAACTCAGAGCTCTATTGAAGACCCAATTTTGGGTATGAGGGTTAAACGTTTCACTCAAGCATGGCTGCAGGATCATATCCCCGACTCCAGTGTCTCTCAGCCATGCTTTCTGACTGCATTCATGACAGATATTCAAAGGAAGCTGGCACAAACAAGAGAGGTGGGTTGGCAGTACTTTTAAACAACAAATGGTGCCATCCAGGACATGTTATTGTGAAGTTTCATCTCTACAGCAAAGACATTGAACTGTCATCCATATTATTTACCCAGGCAGTGTACCAGGGTTTTTTGTCAACTGTTTGCACTCTACCATCGTTTGTTGCCGAAACTCTGTATTACGACATCAGTTCAGTTGTTGCTAAGCTACAGACACAACAGCCCAATACATTTATCATAATAATAAATGACGCTAATCACGCCTCACCCTCTTACACACTCTAAACTTTCCCACAGTTTGTCAGCCACTCTTCAAGAATAAAGGAATAAAGCATGAGGTGCAGATGGTGTCAGCCTCATAGACTATTAGCCCACCTAAGCAGACAAAAAATCAACTTTACAGACACCCTGCAGTTTGCTTTGAAGCAACTGGTAGCCTGTCTAAAAGAACCGAGGGAGCAGACTTTATTTTTTGAGGAAGCTTTAGTGTTTGCAGCAAGATGTTCATATCTTCTATGAGTCTGTTGAGAAGAGTTTTATCTCTTCTACCATCATCTGTTGGTGTAACAGCATCAGAGCAAATGATTTGAAAAACAAACAAAAAATAAAACATGTAAAAAATCCATTCTGTTGTGGAAACCCAAAACAAAACATCTTAATTTAAGGATGAAGCATTGCTGATAAAATGAAAAATATTTTGGACAACCTGAGCATCCTCTTCAGAAGACTGTCAAACAACAATAGTGTCGTCGGTCAAAGGTTTCTTCAGATATAGTATAAGACAGAGGACATTGTTCCTGTCTATAGGTGTTAACATATTCAACAACATTTAACTTTCCTTTGGAAACATTAAAATATCTACAGTATATGTTTAATGTGGAACAGAAGTAAAGCAGCAAATATTGGAATTAGAAGTTGTGTTTGGAGAGATTATCCTAACATTCAATCTTGGAAATCTGATATTATTGAGCTTTTTGTTTATTTTTCCAACCATCAACTTGAATATTTTTACCTTAAACATTAAAATCAAAAATATATTTGTTTGTTCTTTTTCTTTGTTGTTAAAAGAAAAATCCAGTTTCAGGTGCAATATACTGGAAATGTCTGGTTAGCATAAGAGCCACTAGAGGGAGACAAATTCGCTACTCAAAGGATCTTTTTATGATGTGATGAATATTTCCAGAGTTTCTGAATGGAGAAGGAGAACAGGAGAAGGCACATGAAGGCCAAGGTGATAAGAATTAGCTGTGCAATAAATCAGGTGATAAGAACGAGAAGCAAATGTGTTTTGTAGTTGAATATTACCTAAGTTTCAATCCAGCTACTAAGATTATAGGTGATTTGTCTGCAGTTTATTATGCAATGTTAAATGTTATCAATTCTCTGATCAAACTGAGAGAGGTCAAATCTATAAGATTCTGTAAAACACTGAGAGATTCCACTAATTGGATGAAAGCATTGCATGATAATTATTGAGGTTTTCCTGGAAATATTCTGGTCTCCACTCATGCTCCACCTACATAATGAACATGTGATGCAGGTCAAACATAGACTGCCACTGGAGGAAGGAAATCACATTGTCGTTTTTTTCTTACTGAGGGGAAACGCTGTAGAATTTGTTTACCCTGAGAGGTTCTTATGCAGAAAAAAGACTGACAGAAGAGATATTTTGGATCTTCAGCTTTTATCCCAACGGGACGTATGATGGCGAGCATGTTGATGATGGGAGACAAACTGTTGGATATGTGGACAGGAGAAGACAGAGAAAAACAGTTCAGAGCGGAGGAAGAAAGAGAAAGACAACAGCACAAAAACATTTCCCACTCTATTGAAGAAATCCTAAGAAGACCGACACATATCAGAAAAGATGAAAGAGTTTATCGAAACTGGTCTGTGATTAAAGAAAACGCTCAGGTAAACAACCAGAACTCCAGCACAGGTAATATTTCCAATCTACTATTAAGAGCATGATCATGTATTATAATGTCACCATATAAAAAGATTTCCTGTTTAAGCTTAAATGTTGGCATTGTTAATAGATTTTCCACAAAAAGCATGTGATGAGTCTCCAAAAGCTACCAAAGAAAGTAAAGGTAAGTGTAATATTTACAAAATTAGTGGGTCACAGACAGCCCTCTATAAATAAGACATTTATTTACTTCAAACGCTTGAAAAAAAGGAAAATAAAGAATTGTTCAGTTACAGGTCAGAAGAGGAAAAGGCAAACCAGGGTGACTTTCACCCCATTCCAGGTGCAGGAGCTGGAGACAGTTTTCCAGCAGACTCATTATCCAGACATCAACACCAGAGACGGGTTAGCCTCCCGCCTTCAGCTCACTGAGGGACGAATACAGGTACATCACCTATTTATATAAAAACATGCTTAAAAACTGTCATATTCAATACATGAAAATATGTGTTCCCATGAGGTCTGTTTGTCAAGTTAAAAACACCTTTGAAAATAGCAACAGTTGAGGTTTTAAACATAGTTTTCAAAAAGCCCACGTTTTTGTATTAAAATGTCTTTTTCTGTTGGTCTTGTTTAATATTTGAATCTCTCCTAAAACTATGTTTTCATCAGTTATATTCATAATTAAAATTAATGAAGGAATTAATCTATTTCAGTGTCTGCAACCATTAAATCCAAAGAGCCTTTTAGCTTCCTGAGTCCAGCTAAATAAAATTCATTTAGAGACACAAATATAACATGACCTTTAAAAAAACAAAAGTTATGTTTATTAAATATCTTCTATAGGAAATGTGTTGCTATTTTAAACAATCTAAAGTTGGTTTGTAAGTTTTAAAATACAAAAATAACAGATGATGTTTATTGAAGAAGTGTGGATTTTCTTTAATAGAATATTATTCGTGGAAAATTATGTTTAAAAAAAACATACTTTCTTAGGAAATAACAAGAAAAAATAGATCAAAAAACACATTTCCCACTCTTTTAATGTAATTCAGTTGTGTAATTTCAGTTCAAATGTTTTTTAAAAAAAAACAGAAGCTTCAAAGACTGGTACTTTACTTTATTTAGAGCCATTGGTTAGTTCTTTATCATTTTTAACCACTATAAAGAGCTGTTGCAGAAGGTCCAAAGAGCCACTATGGCTCTGGAGTCACAGGTTGCACAGCCTGGATCTATATAGTGTGTTTAAATAATTAATAATTAATTATAAAATAATTAAAAAATAATTTTAAATAAAATAAATTGTTTCAATAAAACTCTAGTTTATTAATGGGTCTGCATTTTCATAGATACAAACATATTTCATAACTTTCTCTTTAACAGTACTTATAAAAATATGAGGAAATATTATAATTTTGCTTTGAAGAAGGAATTAAGATTTTTTCAAGTCATCTACATTTGAGTAACTTGTGGCATAACTGCAATACAATCTCTTTTTAATTACAGTGTTGTTGTTTTTTTAACTGGGACTTTTTCTGACTTTGGCAGTAAACAGCTAATTGACCTTGACAGGGTAATCCAGCACATCTCTTAAACTGCTCTCCATTTATCGCCTTTAAAACAACACCTTCGCTTCATTGCTTTGCAGTTGTCACATTCAAATCAAACAGTTTTTTTATTATTGGGCTGTTGTGCTTTAGATTTGGTTCCAGAACCGCAGAGCTAAGTGGAGAAAGGCTGAAACAATGAAGGAAATAGCGGCGATAACCAGGCATCATTTAACCTGTCATCCCTTGCTTTATTATGAGGTACTATGACAAATATTAAAAGATGTTTTTTCAATATAAAAAAACAGGCAAGTTATGGATTTTTTTTCTTTTTTGTCTCTTCCAAGAAAGCGCCTCATGAATCAATGTTCTGGCTATCGCGTTGGACACCTGACCCGGTGCAGTCGAGCCTGTACTTCAGATCCACACCAACACAGGCAGCTCTGACCAGCACGCACTCCTACCTCCACAGTCACAGAAATCTCTGCAATAACATAACCATAGCCCCCTGATCGACTCACAATATTAACATATTTTTTATATATATTTTTTTAAGAATAAATGTAAAAAAAACCTTTATGCATTATTGAACCAAAATCTGCAAAACTTCACTTTAATTGTAAAAACTGTGTTACATTGTAAGCTGTGTGTACAAAGTGAGATAAGGCTGCAGGTCTGTAACTCTTCATTTACCAATAAATTGAACTTCTGAAAGGAGGATTCTTTCTTTTGAAATATAGCACTTATTTATTAAAAAGCTGTACAAAAACTTGAATTGTTTATTAAAGTTTTTGTACAGCTTAAGCTTTGTCAGCAGCTATACTAAAACACGTTTCTTAGCAGACACCATCATGTTATTTTGGAGGACGGCGCTGAGCTTTTTTTCATGACGCCAAACTTCCTTGTAAAAGATAAGATAGGACCATGTCATGAGAAGTTCATCTGCTTGACTCTCTGACAACCTCTCCTTATCTTAATTTGGACTTGTTAGACGAGGTTGCTTGCAGGTCACCTCAATGATTTGGAGCCCTTGTCATATCAGTCCAAAGGCGAAAATATCACCTAATGCAATATCTTTATCACTGGTTGCTTCAGATTACAGAAAAGGACAAAAAAACTTCTGTGCACGTAATATTGGGAAATATTTGTTTCTTTAAAGCAAGAGAAACAAATGTAAAATCATATTATGACAGTAATCGAAACTAATACTATATCTGTATTAAAGTTGGTTGTGCAAAACTTATCACAAGTCCTCAGAAACATTTTAAATTACCATCTTGATGATCAAATCAGCAACTGTTTTAACAGAACCAGAACTGATTATAGGTTTATGAGAAAGGCTAAACTTTTCACCCCGACCATATCTTTTGTTTACAGCCTGTGTGAGTAATTTATTGCTGACTGCAAAGGCAGAGTTAACGAAGACGAAAATAGTTGGCATGTAGCAACAGATAACCTTGACCACTGTTTTACAACTGTATTTTATCCTATTGGGGGTATTGCAATTAATTAGATATAACTGTTACATGTCATGGAGCAAATGATACCATGGTTAAAGCAGAATACTAAAATAGGTAGCTGTTAAAAGCTTTTTTTTTCACAGTGTTCAGTGGAAGTCTTTTTACCAATTTTATATGTGGCCCCTCGTTTTGCTGTCTTTTTATCTGAAATACTTCGACACCAAAGCAAAAAAACGCCCCACTGCTGTATTAACTATATTCAACTCAGTCCAGCATCCACCTGACCCAGTTTTTCTGTGGACAAAACACCCTACAAATATCCACTCACATGGATAACTAACGCTAAGTCAAATAGACTAAAACATGTAATAAATGACCAAATACACAAATTTGTTTCCTGACAAGCTGGCAGCCTTTGCAGAGTAGATCAGTAGACAACGAGAGATAATATGGGAGATACAACACAACCTTTGGGGCCGGGGGGGAGGAGCACAGGGGGTTGGGGGATTTAAATCTGCTCTGAAAAGAAAGTAATTAATGATATGAAATAAATACATAACAAACACAAAGCATTTTTATGCCATTGAAAAAAAAACAATTTCTGATCCCACTAACAATGCCTGTAAACACAGAACATTGTGTGGAAAAAATAAAAGAAAATAAGCAAACCAAACCCAAAAAAACAGAATTTGTCATTAAAATTCATTTAGGTTCACAGAATAACTTAAAATACAAATAACCCCTGTTGTGAAAAAGCTTTTCCATTGTCCAACAGCAAACAATTCCTTAAACTAACAGAAAGATAAAAAGAAAAGGAGTTTTTAAATTATGTGTTCATTTATTAGGGGGGAAAGCTGTCTAAACCAACTCTATGGCTCTATGAGAAAGCAGCATCTGTCTGTCAGTCCATTTATTTATAAAATAAGAATATCATAGAAGGTTTTAAATAAATATAGGGCTATGAAGAACAGTTAAAGAGTTTTGAATAAAGAATTGTAGCCTGTCAAACTCTGCTATACCTTAAAACTTCCAACAGATGGCGCCATTTAATCCATGAATAAGCAGAAATGATGCCATCCTTTTAGCTGAGTGTCATCAACACTGACCTTGTTTTGATTTAGAACTTGTATTATTCTAATAATTCTTCATTATTTCATCGTATACAGAAATTAATAGAAATTTACGAGCCATGTTATGACGTTCCTTTCCGGATATTTTTTTTCTCGCTGTTTCCTCTCAGGAGAGAAGAGGAGAGGATAGGAGGGGCGGACACTCAGCATCTTTCAGCCTCCGCCCGCCTCTTTGGTTCTGCCTCTACCCGACACGACGGCGCAATAGCCCTACCGGGGGGTGGGGGGCATAGAGACATACTGCGGAAAGAGGGGCGATGGCCGCCGGTGGAGGATGCGGGGAATCGGTGGATCAGTACCGGGCGGAGGTGGAGAGGCTCACGCAGGAGCTGGCCGAGGCCAACCGGGAGAAGATCAGGGCTGCGGAGTGCGGGCTGGCCGTCCTGGAGGAGAACCAGGCGCTGAAGCTTAAATATGCAGAGCTGGAAACCGATCAAGACATTCTGAGGAAGGAGTTGGAGCAGTTACAGGAGGTAAGAGTTTGGGATCGGGGAGCGTTTGGGAACGTAGTGCGGTCTGCTGTCTGTGAACTTGTGAGCCTGTCAGAACAAGTGCGACTCATCTGGGAGGGTCCTCCTCCAGCAAAGGAAAAACAACCAAAGCAGCCATCTGATCTGATCTAATGTGTGAGTGAAATGCTGAAAATCCTTCAAACTGAATAAGATATAAATGTAGGAACCTGTTGGTCTGTTTAAATGGGAAGCTGCATTGACTGAAGCCTGTAGGCCCATCCCAAACTCTGGAACTATGCGCCTCAATAAATAATACATTTAAGGTTCTGCCTTTTGTGGAAAAAGAGAGATAAAAACTGTTTAGATATAAATGTAAGCTTTTAAATTGATTTACAGACTTTACAGATATTTGTGCTCAAACAACTGTGGATTATTCTCTTTATGGGGTTTCATTGAAATCATTGCATAGATAACAAAACAATGGAGCATGCAGTTGTCATGAAAGACCCACGATGTCAGAAACTGCCATCCTGTAGCCGAAACTGGACCTATAACCCTTATTATGAATATAAGGACTGAGTCTTAATGTGAAATGCTGGGTTTGATATAACCTTGGATCATTATTCATACATAGATACAGGATTCAAGTAACAAGGTGCTGACAGGACTTTGTTGTTCAAGGTTATGAGAGCCAACAAGGCAAGGTGAGTAGAAAGTGAAGCTTTTTTGCTGCATACTTTACTACAACCGTTTTTAGCTCTAGCTGCAAGTCTTTTTGGGGGTAAGTCTCTGAGTTTTAACCGTGTAAAATCCCACTGTAGCTCTGGCTGTGTTCCTGTTGGAAGGTGAACCTTCACCCCTTGTCTAAGTCATTTGTGGTCTCTAGCTGATATTCTTTTTGCATTCATCTCCATAAGTCCATAAGACTGACCAGCCTCCCCGTCTTTGCTGAAAAGAAAAACATCTCAACTGCATGATACTGAGTACTGCGATCAAAAATGTTTAGCATGATGTACTGTGTTGGTTTGCTGACACATCCTGTTTTGGCCATCTTGGAAACATGAATCTCTAACATTACTTGATGCTGATACTGATAGAGTTCTTTAGCTTAAGATTCTGGAGAGCCATGATGCCCAAAAGTGCTTGATCACTTTGAATCATTTTACATTTTATTTAGATTTTTACAATATAGCCTGTTTATACCAACATGATACATTTTCTTTGTATTTTATATGTTGATCTTTATTTTCCTTTAAATTTTCTTTCTACCTACTGTAGTTGTTAAAATTGTGCTTTGCAATGTATGGGACTAAAAAACAAAAGTCAGTTTTTCTGCTTGTTTATACAAACTTGGCTGTTGATCCAGATCCTGGTGTTTGTCATCTCTTTAATCAAACTCTGGATCTACATTCATGTATTTTGATATTACCGCAGTTTTTCTGTGTTGAATTCACACCAATCCAAAAATATATGCATATTGTATTGAATTCGATTTTTTTTTTCTTTTTTTAATGTGGTATCAGTGTTTCAATGTAGCAATTGTAAGGAGCTGCTTGGATGCAATATTGAATTCACTATTATGTTTCAGCTGTCCTGCATTAATGGGCTTGAAGATATAAAGTGATACAGAATTTGGCTATCCAAACCCTAAAGATCACAGAGAGTAGGTTAGATAGGATGGTGGAAAATACAGACAAAATAAAGAAAATGTGGCTTATTGTAGGTCATATATCTAACAATAACTCGACATTTTCATGTTCACTTTCGTGTTTTTTTAGCCCTAATTCCTACTGACTGTCTTTATTAAGGCTTTAATGGTTTCTAAGCTTTTTTTAATTGATGCTCTAAGACCTTAGATTGACCTTTTCTCATTTGAATAAGGGTCAATAAGGGCTATTAGCAAATGAAATCCTTATTTGTCCCAGACTAGGTTCCATGCACAAAACTGAAGGATGAAGACATTAAATATGTATCACTGAGCTCTTTCTGTGTGGCATTTTTGCACAGCTGCCTCTCCGGTTAAGACTGCATAAAAAAATCATGTAGCATCCCTTGATCAGCCTATGAAATATTTCAAGGAGCACTTAACAGGTTACATCATACAAATGTGGTTTTTTGTAGACTGACTGACTTTCCTGGTACTATATATATTATATATCATCATTTGTGATTGTCAGGGAACAGCAGAAATAAAATTGAGGGATGTTGGTCATCATTCTAAAGGTTTACAGAGATAATTAGAAGGTTATGAAATCAAAAAAGTAAAAGAATCAAACTTTTAAAGTCCATTTCGTAAAATGCTATGGAAATAATGAACACAGCTTATTCAGTTGGATAAAGGAAAGAGTAACACAGCAATCCCCCGTCCCTCAGGTGTTGGCTGGGGGAAATCCTCTATATTTCTTACTCACTTGACAAAAAGGAACATTTTGTTGTTGTTGTTGTTTTTTTTTTTTTTAAGAAATTTGCAGTATTTTAAAGCTACATCTCGCAAGTGAAAAGCGCGTCTGTTAAACTAAGCTAATAGCGGTTTGTTGTTGCATTTCTCAATAAAGAGCACAATGGCTAAACGGTTTAGTATGACATTATTTTTATCAACAAGGTAATTCAGCTTTGGTACAGCATTAACAGGAAGATGTGTCTAAATGTTTTAGAGAAGAATCAATTGAAATTTTATACATTTAGATTAAATTACTGCAAAAATAAACTTCAGAAATAATTTGGGGGACTTTTCTATGCAAACAGTTTCCCTCTAATTTAATGTAGATATAAGTAATATAGTAGGTGACCTAATGGTGACAATGGGGAAGTTTGTCCAACAACCTGATTCAAAAATCCAGCTACTGTTACATTATTTAAGCAGCAATTTTGAATAAAACAACAACATTGACAGAAACATATTTTCCCTGCATGATATTCTGTCCATCCATCCATCTTCTCCCGCTTCATCCGTCAGGGTCGCGGTTGGGCCGGTGCCTATCTCCAGCAGACTATGGGTGTAAGGCGGGGTACACCCAGGACAGGACGCCAGTCTGTCGCAGGGCAACACATAGACACACAAGGACAAACAACCATGCACACAAACACACACCTAGGGACAATTGAGAGACGACAATTTACCTAACAGTCATGTTTTTGGACTGTGGGAGGAAGCCGGAGTACCTGGAGAGAACCCACTGGGCACAGGGAGAACATGCAAACTCCATGCAGAAAGACCCCAGGCCGGTATCGAACCTAGAACCTTCTTGCTGCAAGGCAACAGTGCTAACCACTCCTCCACGGTACAGCCCATATTCTGTCACCTGTAAAGCAAAAAAATAAATAGTTCCTCCTATATTTCTGTCACAGATCTCTATGTGAAGGCAAGAGCAGACCTGCCACTATAATAACATCACTTCTTCGCTGCATGTGCTCCACAGAGGTGCCCTATCAGGGGGACCAAAACAGCAGATGGAAAATGGAAAAGCCTCTGGGGCTGAAAGGAATGAAACGTCTCTCAGCACTGGTAGCATTCTTTATTTTTTTCTTTAAAAATCCTGTCGACACCTCCTTCAAAATTCATCAGTGTATTATTTACTTGGTTTCTGTCTGCAGAAATAATGGTACTGAAGCAAATAATATTTCTTATAGTGTTTTTTATATATATATATATATATATATATATATATATATATATATATATTATCTGACCA
>JAUZNJ010035766.1:0-12118 GCA_034780135.1 Jordanella pulchra
TCTATCTATCTATCTATCTATCTATCTATCTATCTATCTATCTATCTATCTATCTATCTATCTATCTATCTATCTGCGCCCCCTTTACAGATTCTCATTGTTTGAATTACTTGAGCCTTTCTGTATTTTTTGTATTCTTATTAAACATCCATATGCATATATATGTTGGAGGTTGTTGTGGAGTTTCCTAACTTTCTTACGTAATCCTACTTGTAAATAATGTAATGCTTCTTTTTATATGAAGTATTATTTTGGGCTTAGTATGAAACAAACAAATGCAGACATTTCCCATGTTCCCAGACATTTTTATGTATCTTAAATTCCTGACAAATTAACAGATGTTTCCCATAATACACCCATCCCTTGCAATCCCCAGTGCAACAGGTAGATCAGCAAGAGAGCAACAACCCTCTGGAAAAAAAAGAGATACTAACGAGGAATGCACTCTCAGATGGAAGTTTGAGGCCAAAGATCACTGCACATCTCATTTATCTATCCAGTGAGCAGGAAAGGATCAACACTGATGACATTACCTCCAGATCCCAGTATGAGAGAGGTGTAGCAAATTGGAAGCAGTATCTCCAAATAATGGTTTTGTGTGGGATAATTATAGAGTGGAAAGAGAGTGTGTTTTACAGGTTCACCCTTTGTTTAGTTAGAAAGTCAGTAGAAAATATGACTAAGAAGTACACAAATTATCCATTAATCTTATATTCACAGTTTGTTGCATCTTGTAGCAAGAGATTCAGGATTCAAACCACAGCCTAGGATCTTTCCATGTGGAGTTTTGGGTACTCTGGGGTCTTCCCACAGTCCAAAAACATCACTGTCATATTGAGTGTTGAGACAAGGGTTAGATTGAGGGCTTAATTGCTCTTCAGTGTGTGTGTGGGGGGGGCTCTGTGATGAACCAGCAACTTTCCAGGGTGTTCCCCTGCCTTCCTGGCAGACAACAGTATGAGATGAATAGATAATGGCAATATTTTTTATAAAATAAGACGCTATAATCATTTACACAATACTCAACAGCAAAACAATAGATGATAGAGGAAATTTGTAAACTGTTGCACTTACACAGCAAGCACTTCAGATACAGAAATACACAAACAACTTTTCAAAGTACTAGTAGTAATTGTTTAGTGACAAAAATGTAACTTTAAATACTTTAGATAAGTAACTTTATGCATGAATAATATATTAATAGTTTAACTAACTTAGGATTTAAGAAGGAAGGTATAACATTCGCCCTGTCTGCAGTTAGCCTCAAGATCCAACGTCTGCCTTTCATTTCCTTTATCTCTGATATATTACACCCTGTGCATTTTCTGAACCATGAAAGAAGTTTTAGAAAAAGTGATTTATACTCATAATCACAAAAGCAACAGAGGGAACTATTCACTGTGCTTTTTAAAAAGATTTGTACTCATGTTTGAGCACATAAAAATGTGAAGGATGCATCTTCCTCTCATCTTCCTACTCAGCTTTCTGGTCTGCTTCTCTGAAGTGGACCACTGTAACACTGGATGTCTTCATTCTGTGCACTGTGCACACCTGCTCTCCTCTGCTTTTCCATATCTGAACATAGGAAGGTACCTGTCTCCTCACAGGGTGACTTGTTAATTACCCACTATCCTTTGGAAAAAAGAGAATAATCACTATTGGGGTATAGCTATGGTGCTACATACGGGTTACATAAAAAAAACAAGAGTCCAAATGGACCAGGCTGCAGTTGGTGTCCGGATCAGAGGAGGAGCTGAAAAAATGTTGCAACTACTTTGTAACTAGAAAGTTTCTAATAGCAGCCTTAAAATAGCCAAAAAAGATTTCAAGGCACAGCCATGGGATTGAGTGGGTCTGGTCTGGGGTCTGGCGGATTTCTTCCCTATTTTTTGCTGATGATTTGGTTCTACTGGCTCCCTCCTGCCAAGACCCCACTATGTGTTGTTGCGGTTGGCAATGTGATGAGGAGCAGCTCCTCTAAATTCAAGGGCATAGTTTTCCACTGAAAAGATGTGGCTTTCCCCCTTCAGGTTGGAGGAGAGATTTTGCCCTCAAGTAGAGAAGTTGACTATTTTGGGGTCCTATTCATCAGTGAGGGGAGAATGAGGTGGGAGATTAATAGATCTTTGCTGCTGCCACTGCAGTGCAGCTGCATAGGTCTGTTTTGGTAGAAGCAAGAGCAGAGCCAAAAGCTAATCTCTTGAGCTTCTAACCATACTATGTGCCTACCATTACAATGGTCATGACCGAAAGAACGAGATCCCAGATACAAGCTCAGCCATCTGGGAGAGGTTCAAAGGTGGATCAGACACCTTTTTCTGAGGCCTCCGGACACCTCCCTGGGGAGGTGTTCAAGGCGTGTCCCATAGGATAAGGCCCAGGTGATGGCCCAGGACCCACTGGTGGGACTATATCTCTTAGTTGACCTAGGAGTGCCTCGGGCTTCACCCGCTGAGCTGAAGGACATATCCTGAGAGAGGGAAGTCTGGGAGTCTCTGATGAGACTGCTGTCCCCACGACCTGGTATGAGCAGAAATACAAGTAAGAGTACCAGTACCTGTACCAGAATATTTGGACTCAGTTTATGCTACAAGGGTTCAGAAAATAACTAAATGGATTGCCACAGATTCCACCCACTATTTGCCCATCAGTAAAATGAAGCAGCAACATTAAATCCCAAACTAATCAACTCAGAACCAGTTTCTTTCACAATGCTGTGAAGGCAATCGTCTCCCTGCAGTGAGACACTTGTATCCCATCTCACCTTCACTTATATGCACATACACACACAGCCTTGTTTTATGATTTCTTGGGATGTTTCAATGGCTTGCGTTCATTTTATATGGCCTAACACAGACGGTTACCCTAACCCTACCCCTTACCAACATATACCTAACCCTAACCTAAACTGAATTAACACCAGCCCTAACTCAAAGAAGACAACTTTTCCATATGGGGACCAGTTGAATGTCCCCATATGTACCTGTAGGTCCCCACTATGTAGGGTTTTTCGCCAAGCACGGCCCCAACATTGTAGGTAAAACAAAACCACACATCACAGACACACAGTAATATCCCACGCATGGTGTTTGATATTTACTACTGAGGTTTTACTGCTGAAAATGTTTTATAATTTTGAGGTTCTCTTCTAAGGATACTTAGTTGTTGTTTTTTTCTAAAGGTGTATTTACACCTACCACACTTTGTCCGCTTTAAATGGACCACAGTTTATTTCAGCCCTTGGTCCACATCCTTTGTGTAGTTGTAAATAAAGAGCGGACCTTATAACCAGACCATCACCCACATTTTGAGTCCAAATGGACTCTGGTTCACTAGTTCACTTCAGGTATGAATACAAAGCTTCCTGAATTTGTCTCAAATGCAGAATACATACAGTATGTCATTTTGGATTTAGCAAGCCACCATAGTAGTAAACATAGTATAAAACTCATATGTGTCATATCTATTGCTTAGCAAGTGGTGAATCATTATCAGCTTAAATGAAATATTCTTAGTGACCATCACCAAATGAAAAATAAAGTCTCAAATATTGCATTAAAAGAGCTGCTCTAGACACTGTCAATGATTTTGCATCTGAAGTAACAGCATAAATAGAGGTACTACGTGCAAGACTCCCATAGTGGTTTTCCTCCATTTTTGGTTCTCTGCTCTTTCCTGTTGTGGTAATTTCTTGCTAGGGGAGCAACCACTGTGCTGTGAGTCAAGTCCACTTGTAAAAATTACAATTTGAAAAACGCAAGGGAACAAAAGAGTGAGTTTAGACTAAACAAGTGTGCTGAAGGACTCTTCAGGTGGGATTATATTATATAGCTTTTAATTTGTCTTGGTATTATACATTCATTCTGAGTCAGTGTCTGGTTAAATAACAGCAATAGAGACTTTTCATTGATT
Organism: Jordanella pulchra; assembly: GCA_034780135.1. NCBI lineage: Eukaryota > Metazoa > Chordata > Actinopteri > Cyprinodontiformes > Cyprinodontidae > Jordanella > Jordanella pulchra. Next base: position 3,913 of record JAUZNJ010035766.1, read on the forward strand.
ATTGAGTCCTTGATTAATATGTCTAATTTTAATAAATTGAACAATTAATGTGTATGTGTTCAACATGCAAAAGGCCAGATAATGGAGTACCCACTATTCATTTAATCTTATTAATTGACTGATGAATATGTGGATTTATTTTAGTAAGTTCAGTTTGATGTTTAAAAATGTTACCTAACCTAAAGTTCTTTTAATAATATTTGCTGTAGTTTCATCTCAAGAGTCTTGTGAAAAATACCCCTGGAAGGTTTAAAAAAAAAACAGCAACAGTCAATATATTTGCAACCTTATAAATTGTACTAAAAATATCCAAGTGGTTCTCGATGTTTTTTTCACTCTGTGCATTAATCTATTTTATCGTTGTCTCTTTACCAGGTAAGAGCAAGTGCAATCGCCCAAGATGCAGATCAGAACTATGACTACGCCTCCAACAGCGTCATCCTGCACCTGGACGTTGGTGATGAAGTGTGTGTTCAGCTGGATGGTGGCAAAGTTCACGGAGGAAACACCAACAAATACAGCACCTTCTCTGGCTTCCTTATCTATCCTGACTGACCATTTAATCAACCCCCTTAAACCCATCTCCACTTTCTCTATGATCAAGCAAAATAACAAATTTTCCATCTCTTTATATAATACATTTAGTGACATAACACAGTAAAAGTCTGCATAAAAAGTATATAATGTAAATATTACGAGATAAGATTGACTCATGATGCAAACAGTTTTGTGATCTTTAATCAATGTCATCCGCATAGGCATAGCTAAAATACATAATTCATACCTTATTTCACTCATTTAGCTATTTACACCAATTGAACTTCAGTTTTTGCTCAAAGAGAAACTGACCGAAATTATATCTGAATGTAGACTGTCAATCTGGGCTGAGGTTATTTGCTGCATCCTCTTGCCCTCACTGTGAGATAGATTTCCATTACTGCTGTGGACATCAAACAAGAAAGAGGCATGAAAATATTGATTGCAGATGATTATTCAGTACACCTCAAGATTATAACGCTGTGTTGTATGTCTGTGTTAATGCCTGCGTGGAAGCATATGAGTGTATTTTTGCCCTTTCATTCTGTAGAAGTGTAAAAGCATCTTGTTGTTGTAATTTGCACAGAAAAGGGATGAAGTAATGCTGATGGTAACAGTCCCTTAACACACACAGTTTATCAATACTGAGGGTTAACTTCAAGATTGATTTCTGAGCTGTGGAGCATCATCATGTTTTGGTAACAAGGTGAGATTTCATCAGGAGTCCATGCTCAGTTACACGTTACCTTTACATCAACAGTTTGCTGTATTGATCAAAGTACAGAGGCTTAGGAAATGTGCTTTTTTATTTATTTTTTTTCCTCAATCATATGAAAAGAGGCTGATAATTCTAATGGTTTTAATAGTTTTAACTTAAATGGATTTATATCTAATTCAACAATAGACACCGAGGTGTAAACAAAAAAACAAAAGGAATGTAAAGTAATTTTTATTTGTGTATATTTGGGTATCTAAGATCCCCTGAGTAAATACAAAATCAGTTTTATTTTTGTTTTTTAAAAATTATTAATGTTATGAGAAAAACTCTGTCAAAACCAGTAGCTGGATTCTGAGAAGTACTTTCCTCTTAAACGTACTATAATAGGTGGTTGTGTCATCCTTAAAGGCAGCAACTGATAAAAGATTAAGAATCAAGAAACTCTGCACATCTTCCAGTAAACAATAAGGTGCCACGACAACAAGGAAGCATCAGTTTTATACATCACTGTTGAAGACCTTGATGGCTAGTTTGTCTTTGCTGAATTGTTTTAACCTGGTTTTTAAGCCTGAACAACCTTTCTTAGGTATTTTCAACTAAATTCAGTTGCAGACTTTGACTAGGCCACTTCAAGTCTTTTACTTCCAGCTTTCTTTCAGTCATTTAGTGGTGGACCTGCATGTTTGCTTTAGATCTTTGTAATGTAATAAAACCAAAGTGTGCTTAAGGACACTAGCTGCACAGACATTGTAACCTTGGGTTATAAGGTAAAGAGAAAGAAAAAACATGGTTAGATTGATCACTGAAAGTTGTCTGTAGCTAAGATATTGGAGCATCACATGCTACCATAATTGGCTTGTGACAGATGTTGTCATTCTGAAATATTGTGTGAGTTTTACTTCTTATATAACTGGACACACAGCATTGAAAAAGTTACACTGTCTAGAATTTTCCCAAAGTATGTATCCATAAGTCTTGGGGATCATTAAGATCTGTTTAAAAAATTCCTCAGTTTTTGTCAGAACTATGGGTTTTGTTTTTTAACCTTCCCTTGGAAGCCATTTTTGATCAGCATTTGTTATTACTGAATCACGAACCTTAAAACAGTTAAGACACTTGAGGCCTGCTGTGGTTTAGATGTACAAAAGTTCATTTAACCTCCTTGTTAAACAACCAGTTTTCTCCAGGAGTATTTTTTTTTTTTTCTCAATTAGTTTGTTTAGTGATGAAACCAGGAAACAAATGAGCTAGCTGAAGTAGTGGAGTTAGGCATATATCAAGAAGAGGAGATTTGTGTTTCACAAAGTGCTAAATTAGTTTAGGAGCTTTTTTCTTGAAGAATAAAGCTGTAGTTAAACTTTTTTTTTTTTTAGCTTACGTAACCTACAATTACAACTAAAATTAAAATGTCCCATATTCAGTTGTTACTATAGCAAGTCATTTCAACTTGCTTCCAGATTTGGCAATATTTTAACTCCAGATGCTCTAGTTGACACAACTGAGATCCAAACTTCTTCTAAACATTTAAACAGATTTCCTTCCATCTAATTCCCCCAAAATGTGTGTTCTAATCGAATTCTGATGTTTCTGTAAGCATAAAAACTGTTTTGTTTATTTTTTTTTGGTTTGGGAACCGATAAGGCAGGTGAATATAGGGAAATCATTGAAAAGTAAACTATGTGGAAGTATATCAACCAATATAAAGCTACTCTACAGCAAGACTCAAACATAGTGTGGATACCGTATTTTGGCCGTTATTCACCACTACCAAGGCCAGGGATAAACAACAAAATGGACCGCATGCTGCATATTTTCTTTACAGTCATAAATCTTGCAAAACCACTAAGATACACACAAAGCTGAAAAGAAGCATAATCCTCTTGAAAACACTTTTCTTGGGGGCTCTGTAAAGAGTGGTGGTTACTTGAATCAAGGGATAATAGCTGAAAAGACTGAAACCTCTCTTCTTCAGCTCTGCACAACAAGATGGTAACAGTCAGACGGGGACGAGCCTTTTCTTTAAATGTGTTTCTTCATTATTTCCTTGTAAATAGTCACATATTGCAATTATTTTCTTTCCGAAAATGCAGGTGACTGTTGTCGACTGTTACTGCCATTAACCATACATAGAGGTTCTCTGTGCCTTACATATATATTTTCTTTTGTACATGTTTTTTTCTTTCTCTCTTGAAACAGAGATGTATGCTGAAGCGGATCCATTTAGCTCAACCGAGACCAGAGAGGGATTTCATATTTTAAGCAGAAGCCGTACTTGTGATAATTGAGCAAAAAAAGTTACTGTGAATTTTTGTATCTGAATAAATGGGAAGAAAACATTGTAAGCTGAGAAAATTAAGGTAATAACTTAACTGGGAAAACAAACACAGTATATTAATTCATATATTTCTGCATCCCGCCCCAAAAAGTGGATTCAACCACTAAAACAAATCTGGACAGAAGTTGTGACTATTACTTGTAAATTTTGTGGAAAAAAAGAGTTCAACATAAACAATAAATAATATTAATCTTATACTATAAATGTATCATAAATGTTCTTGTCTCAAATTTAAAGGTGGCAGCATGACTCAAGATATATGGGGTGAAATCTGTTTATAATTTCTGTGCTGTGAACTAAAAACTCACCTGATCCCATGTTGTATATTTTACAGAGACATTTCTCCTCTCGGTGGCTTTCACACCACCTCAATGACATGCTGCATCTCACTGAGTGTGTTCTTACAGGAACTGTTACCTTTGAATGGGAGACATTTGGATTATTGTTACTGTGTGCATTTGCAAGCTGACTTGTGTGTTTTATTTTGTTGTGAGTTGCAGTGTTATCCCCCCTGAAAGATGAAAAAATACAATATAAAATACAATAAAAAAGAAAAATCTATTTCACTATTGAACTGAAAGTAAAAACACAACAAATGGTTTCCCTTGTTTTATTACAAACTTGTGATATTAATTCTTGGGCGAATAAAGGATCACGTGTTAAAATCTGTTTTGAAGGGGCACATTTTTAAATTGCACTGAGATATTTTTATGGGATTTATTAAAACATTCAACTATAAGAACCTGATTTATCTTGCTGCAGAGTTTAGAAGTGAATTTACAAGTTTTACAATGAAGAGCAGGTAAGTAAAAATTCACTTTTACAGTGAAGTTCAGTCCAGTTATTTGAACTGGCTGAAATCCAAATACATTATGTCTAATAGTTCATTTGTATTTCTTTATTTTTTTCATATAGACCTGTAAGGACAACATGCAAGTGAGGACCCACCTCAACATCCCTCTCTGTCTCACTAAATCATTTTCATGCTTCCAGAGATTTATGAAGCTTCTATGGTTTTCCTCCTCCTCAGAAGCTGGAAGTTCTGAATGTTAGCCCATGCTCTGTCCAACAAATCCATTACCACTTTCATCTAATGGTTTTAAATAATAGACTCTAAATGTACCTGGGTGATGGCAACCACATAACACAGTTAAATCTGAGGCGACTGGACTTTTGCTCAGTTTTTCCGAAGACCTTTTCAAAACCTATCCAGGAGTCTTTGTCAGTTCTGTCGGATTTGGCTACAGCAATTTGTAGTTGGAGCGTTGATGTTTTAAGGCAGCTTTGAGGCCCATTATTCTAAGCACATTCAGAGTCAGATGAAAATTTAAAACCCATACATTATTCTCGTGGGTTGTTGGAGTCTTTTGTTGTGTATGAGCTTTGTATTTGGTTATTTGAATCTGGTTGAGTGTGTACTAATGTCATTTCTTTGAAAGAAGGTCTAGGTCCAAATTGTAAATGCTTGGAAGTTTCATAATCCTCCCTCTTCATTCAGTGATGGCTTTTCTCTTTTAACACAGATGGATTCCTTTAATGCTCTTTTAAACTATCCATACTCTCTGTCCAAATTCTGAACATTTTGGTCGTCAAAGGTGTGTCCTGCGTTCTTGAGGTGCAAGTGTACGTACAGCAGAATCTTGCATAGTTGTTTTTTGGTTTCTCAAATACAAACAATCCTGGCTGCACTGGAGCGTATAAACAACCGACAGACTTGACAAAGACTCCTCGAAACTTCTTCAGAAAACACTCAGTGAAAGTCTGGTTGCCTTCGATTAAAGCCTGTTCTGTGACTCCTGCAGGTGTCAGCTTGATCCATTATTCATTATAATCTCAAGTACAATTAATAACATATATGCAGTTCATTCCCATCAGATTACATTAATGTAATGTGAATATTGTCACTTAATTATACCATGCCTTGTAAATCTAGAATAACGTGATGTGCAGCTATTTTATATATATATATATAATAGCTATATAAATATATAAATATTTGTGTGAGTGTGTGTTTAAATTCTCCTTAAATGTGTAGAATATATTTCCATCAGTGTATATAACACATCTTAAAAGATGTCATAGTGGCTGTTAGATAGAAATACTGATGAAACGCAAATTATTTGCAATTCTGGTGGAAGGTTTTTCAAGGTCTTAAGATGCTATTTAAATTGAATTTGACGATAGCCTTAGGTTAGAATATTCCTCTTGAAATATCTATACAGATATCTTAGCGACACCAGAAGCAGGGTTTTTAGTACATCGACTGTAACTATTATTATACTTAGGAAATATTGTGTATTTTAGCTTAAGTAATTTGCATATCCTGGTTAAACATTGAGTTTCAGGACAGAGCTGAACACATTCCTGTGACAAATATTAAAATGTCGGAGAAATGTCAGAATTAGAACCAGAATAACCTGTGAGAAGGTGGCTCTCCCCCATTAAAATGCTTGTTTTCACTCTTTCTGCTACCTCCACAGTCGGCACAGTCACCTTGTGAAAATGAAACACGTGGAACATAAAAAAGGACTATCTTGCCACCTTAGAATAAAAACAAGGAGATAGATCCTTAATTAAAGGTGAGAGGTAATACTGTTCTGGGGGGGTTTTTGCAGAATGGGGTTTAGATGACTGGTTTGAGAAATGCCGGACTGCAGCACCCCTCCCTACATCCTAGTACTCTATCCCCCTTACCCCTTTCCTCTAAGTCCCAGTGCACCCTCCCCTGCACATTCCAGCATTCGGTTAATTGGACAGGGAGAGTGGGCTGAGGAGGGAAGCGTTCAGGCCCATTAGCAATCCTCCTGTGGAAGGCTGAACCGAGAGGATCACAGACTCACAAATAGGAGGATTAAAATAATCAATAGGTTTCTCTCTCTCTCCTCTGGCACAGATGATGGGTGCATGGTACACACACACACACTGATACACACATGCACACACACACACAGATGTTCAAGAGCAAATACAAACACACCAAGAGTCTGAGGAATACTAGTTCAAGGAGGAATTCTCTCCTCTCTGTGTCTCTTTTTACACATACCCACACTTTCACACAGCTATAGTCTGTTAATGAGGGTTAATTTTAACCTCTACCAAAATGAAGACCACTGTAAAGGTCAGACAAATAAAAATAGCCTAACATCAGACATGTGTTTTTCAGTGTGCTTTTATTGTTGTTGTATTTTTTTGTTTCTGGTGTGAGTGGATTTTTGTTGTAAAAAAACAAAACAAAAAAACTATTGTTTAAGTTTGTATTTATTATCATTAATGTTAGTAGTAGTGGTAATATCAAGGAATTTTGAGCCAAAGAATTATAAAATATAAAAGATTTTTTGTGTGGTTACACAAATTACCATTTTAAATTAGATTTTTTTATTTCTCTATCTCCAGCAATCCCTTATTCACAGATTCCCTAAAGGGTCAATACAGAAAATATTTCTTTAGACGGAGTATCATAAATTCAAATACTTTTTTAAATACTTTTTTTATGAATTATGCTTTTTCATTATTTTGTTTCTGATAGTCTCTTTTTACCATTCTGTACTGGAAACAATTCAGTTAAATTGGATATGAGAAACCATTTAAACTACCTGGTGAAACTAATACTAAATTGATCTATTTTGTTTCAACCATCAGCCAGTAAACATATTTAAAGTAGAAACATAAAGACGAAGGAATATAGCACAGAGCTATGTTAAGAATTCAGTGAAAAATGAAATATTTAGACAATAGCTATTTTATCAACCTTCAGTTTCTTTGCTTGTTCAACTAGAAGTAAGATTTTCTGTGGTTTTTTTTTCTCTAACAGATAAGGCAGGTTTGGTTATACTTGTTATAAATTGGAAGTGATGTTTTGCTTTAACTTTCTTTAATGTTACAAAATCAACCAGAGCAGACGGTTTTGTTTTCTGTTGACTGACTGCCTTCCTGACAAATCCAATAGTGTAATTACAGATAAAGTAACAGAAAGGATGGTTTGATTGTTTTTCTTTCTTAGTCTTAAGATGAACTAAAAAAAATCTTTATTATGAAAAAAAGGTTTCTCAGCAAGAAACTTGATGTGAAGCGATTTAGGACAATTTACATCAACCACTTGTCTTCAGGTGCTTTCTCTATTTTATTTAGGTTAATTTATTGCAAAAAAATAGGATGCTGAACATTGATAATCTAGCAAGCATGCTCAAGCAAAATATCAGAAAAGACACTGCATTTCATTACTATTTTCTTACGAAATGTAATTCTTTTGAGTCAGTTTTATATATTACTGTTTGTCTTGAAAGAAATACCATAAACTGCAACTAGGTTTCATTCAACAAATCCATCCCTATGTTCTTTGTATGTTTGGATCATTAGATTTCCTGTTCCAGCAATAAAAAACAACAAAAATGCAGGTATTTTTCTTTTACTCTTTTGGGAAAATAAAATAACTAGCAAAGACAAACAAACATTTACCTTTTTATCTAAAAAAGCTGAACCTGATCCCCTCATATGCTGTGGCTGAATGAGAGTTTCTTCTGTACATCTAAAAGATGTGTTAACTGTTGGGATCTGTTATCTGCCTGCCAGCTCATGCGAGCTGGGTCTCTGTTTCCCTGTGACTTCTGTTGCTCTTG
>JAUZNJ010035767.1:0-12118 GCA_034780135.1 Jordanella pulchra
GCATCAAAATTAAGGTGCTTGATGCCGTTAAATAGAGATTTTGAGACATTGTGGTCCTATGTGTGTTTTTGGTTTAATGAGACAGAAGTGTGAATAAACTTTATCGTCATTCAATTGTCGACATTTTACAATTGCGAGAGCCTTGTTGTGCTCTGTCTTTGGAAGTCACACTTACAATTTTTTCTGTAAGGAATCCCAAAATAAATAAATCAAATTAACAATCATAGTCAAAGTCAATCTTGTAGTTCTGCCTGGAAAGAATATTTTATTAGTGACCTAAACAGGATCCTTTGTCTTTAAAATTGTGCCCAAAGCAGTTGTGATCATTGCATCTCTTTATTTCTGCATCATTCTATTTCTACATTTATCCATGATCATTTTCTGTTAAAGTTAAGGCAATATTTAAACTGTTAATCTTCAAATAATAAACACAATTAATGAAAACCACTTAAAGAAATATCTTAAACTTTGAGCACCATAAAGCAAACGATTACAGTTAAAGAAACTGTAGATTTCATTTTTTTTTGTTTTAAATTGAAGAAAGTAAAATAATGTATCATATGCTATATTTGCAGAGATTAACATTGTAAAGCTTGTCTTTACTCTTTATTCTCTTCCTTTACTTTCATCCCCAGAGATAAAACTAGAACAGATACTTGCTTGGCCGCTTTTAGTCCCGACTATATGTTTCAATCACAGAGCTGTTCCAGTCACATAGTTGTGGTACTGCCCTACCCACCAGAGAATACTGCAGCTTCTCACTCACTAAGAATCCCAAAAATGTATCTTCAAGAATCTTACCATTCATTCCTGCATTTGTTTTTAAAAGTTGTGCAAATGTATTTTTGCTGCTTATAACAAAAATGAATGTGATAAAGTAGCCATATTGAAAACAATGACATCATTTACCCTTTATTCAACAATTGGTTGTATATAAAATTATCATATAGAAATGTAGTTAAATCTTAATATTTCAAGATTTTAATTGTTGATTGAAAACAAAAGCTACCAATAATGTGCTTAAACTGTTAAGTCTCTTAAAACAACAGATAATTTTGTGTACAGATTTTGCTTGAGAAATATGTGGCTTGTCCTTGACCTAATCCTTGGCTTTAAGATTAAAAACTTTAGTTTAGTCTGTGTGTTTTAATTTCTCTCCAACTCAAGGTCAAGGGGATTATGCAGACTGGAGTTTGGTTTCAATGGCATTTGAATTCAATTCTGCTTAGACTGTGAGGATTTTTAGTACTAAGAAGCCAAGTGCTGTTAGAAAGCTTTCAGTTTATCTCTGCTACCATTTAAATAAGCCTGTATGCACACTTGTCCTGCAGGTTTAGGATAGAGCGCACTGTGCTTCAACTCACTTGAAGACTTTTGGTTGCAAATAATTAGTAAGTTGTAATTTCATTGACGTTTGATCCGTAGTTGGAAGAATGCATGGCAAATAAAATTAAAAGAAACATATATCCTTTTATGAGGCTTTTTTATGGTATAACGAAATTTCATTAGAAATCAAACAGACCTGCTACTCTATTTCCTCCTTTGAGTTCTACAAGCATGACTTTCCTTCAGTTTTCCATGGTGCACATTAGGAAATGAAGGATGCCACCTAAGTGGGAGAGATTATGTGGCCTGCAGTTGCAGGGGTAGCATAGTTTAGGGTTGTGGTTATTTATAGCCTGGCACATGTGCGTTTGCTATGAATACGTGTCTGAGGCAGTCTGTTTAAATGCTGTGGTGGTCTCTTAGATTGACCACTGGATGCTAATCTTCATCAAAATAGAAGATATGATATTTATATGTTGTGTAGAGAAGCGGTTCCTGGGTCTTTTTGTGTTGGCTATGGCCGTTTGACTAATATTATATTTCCCTTCTTTTTACCAAAATAACAGCTGTGGCGTTGATTCCACTGGACTCCCTGCGGGTTTGTTCTGTGACATGGCATCAATTTGTTGGCAGCTTATCCTTAATGCTTGCAAGTGGTGAGGAAGGGTCTCAGTGGATTGTCCTAGAGATGTTTATGTTCCTATAAGACGCAGCAGATAACACCTTTTATCTGTCTTCTATCAAAAGAACCTACAAGGAGCAATTAGAGCAAGTTTAATGAATTTATTTTCCTTTTTTTTACATAACATGGATGCCTGGGTAAATTTATCTAGTTTATCTTTGGAAAACATGGTACCAGGATTTACTTTGCAAAAAAGGCAAACTGGGGGAGGTACTGTGATCCTTTGGGCAATGTTTTATTCAAAAACCTTGAATAAACCTTGGTAATAAAACAGTTTTATGATGTTTTTATATTTATAAAAACATCATAAAACATTATATTTATTTATTTGAAGACTGATTTTATTCCAATATGTTATGCATTGGCATGCAAGGTAGGTTGTGGGTTAAGTAGCTAAAAAAAAACACCATGTCTGCCCCCCTGTGGGTAGGAATTTTCACATGGATTAAATTTGAAATAGATGCTTAGCCTCTTACCTCCATTTTTATTAATCACGATTACTGACAATCAAAACAAGGCAAATCTACAAGAAATTAAACACCAGCATCAAAATGTACTTCCATAGCGTGGTCCTTTCAAACCTCTTTGGTTGGTTGGCAAAAGTTTTGTTTGGAGGTATTTTGTCTATGAGGGAGTAGAACAGGAAAAGACAAAGGATGTTGATAAGCTGTTAAACAATCTGTGAGGCATTGTAATTGCAACTAATTACGGTAGCATTGCAGACTTGACAAAGCATCTTGAAAATCCTCACCCTAATGATTTGAAGGAATTATAAAGGGTAGTAAATATTACATACGTTGGATTGCTCAAGTTACGGTTGTTTCTTAATGTATTAGCAGCCTGTTGATAGCCCCAGTATGGCTCTGTCCTTTCTTGGTTTGGAATTGTTGCTTGGATGGTACCAAACAAATAACAGCAAACAGTTCAATTTTGATGTGGCAAAATCATGTAAAAAACAACTAACTCTACAGAAGGTCAAGATATAAAATGGCTATTAAAATACCTGCCGATTTGTCTACTGAATATCAGTATTTGGACAAAAAAGGGTTAATATTATATTTCTGTGATCCTTATCAAGAAAAACAACCCTATGTTTAAAAGAAATACTCCCAGTGGTGAAATTGGTACTTTAAGATTATGCACTTACCACTGAGTAAGAATAGTCCACAATGTTTAAAGTGTCTAATATTACTGATTTGTTTTAGATTTTAATACAATCAATCATCATTGGTCAAACAAAGTCTGACCCCAATAATGGCTCACCCCCAATTTGGCAGATGTAAAGGACCTGCTGTTAACATCTTGGTGTAAAGTACCTCAGTATATATTCAAAAGTCTTGTGGAGTCCATGTCTTAATGTTTCCAAAGAAAAAACCAACACACTATTAGGCAGTTGGTCATAATGTTATCCTTGATATCTGTATTTTTCTTTGGGTTGAAGTATTATTTAGTAATAAATTATACCAAGAAATCTTGGTCACATTAAATGCTAATTGTCAGCTGCTGACCAGAAGGGTCAGTTTAGCATGTGATCATTATCGTATCTTAAAATTCCCTTCAAACATAAGTTTGGTGAGCCCATACCTGAAAATAATAGATTGGCTTTTTATCTATGAAGTCTTTTGTTATGCTTTTAATCTCCAGTTTTTAGTTTTTATTTGGTTTTATTGTGTTTCATGTTAAACCTTTACACTGAGGCTGGGATTTATTTATTTATGCTCAAACTGAATAGAAATAAAATCTACTTTTGCTAGTAATGCACAGTATTTGCTGTAATAAGTGAAATAGTTAAGCCTTCTGTTGAGACAGATGTATTTACTTTAGCTGATTTAATCAGATGAGTGAAACAAAAGGTCAGCAGCTAAATCCAAACAGTTTGCTCCCTCACTTGGAGAACTGTAATGTGTTTTATGAAGCTGTTAAATGTGTGTAATAACATATATGTGACTTGTGACATTATTCATTATATCTTAGTTGTTGCTTCTGTGATATTATCTTCATTTTATCTGCTTTATGAACCAAACATTTTATGACCTTTAATCATCAGGAGATTTATCAAGGATTCTGCTTGTCTTTTATTCTCAGAAGATCCTCAAGAGGGCACCACAATGTTAATCTCCCTTCAATCTTTTACTTGGAAGCCCAGGTAACAAGACAAGGTCTCTCAGCAGAGCAAACTCCCAGGCTCTTCATTATTCTACCTCTGTATTGTATTCAGACAGACATTCAGGGGTAGAAATAACAATAGAACAAAAACAAAACCCAAACTGACAGTTGTGCCATCTCCTACCTGCTGATGTTCACGTGTTTGGCCTGTATGTTTGTTTGTTAATGTGTTATCAGTGAGCTGTCAATACATGAAACACGGTAATCATTACTGTCTCTCTCTTGGATGGTTTCTTTTTCTGACCCGACCTTTGCTCTGAGCTGGGCAGTTTCCTGGAATACTTGGGCTTGCTGTCTGTATAATTTCCTTTTTTGGAAGGTTTGGAATGTAACTCGGTAATAAGCTTAGATATGAATTGGTTTCCCTCTGCAGTCTGAGCAGCTTTACTCATCTGTGATTCAGCTTAAAAGACAATGTGTCAGGGACAAACACATGACAGAGCAGAACAGCTAGAAGTCTGGCTACTTTCTTTGTGCCTTAACCATTTTTCATGTATTTTATCAGTTTTATACACTTAATGTCCATAACTCTCTCGATTTCACTTGTTATTAAAATCAAGTAAGCCTCATGACTTATCAATAAAATGCATTTAACCTACAGATAATCCTAAGTGCTGTTAAAAAAAAAAAAGACTAGATGTTTTTACATTTATCAAAACAAAGAAAACATTGAGCACAGCTGGTGGTAGAAGCAGGGATATTAAACCAATCTAATTGTAATTTATCTCTACTGATCAATGCTTAAGACGATTACTATCTATAAGCAGTTTTACTCCAAAGCAGCACTATTTATTGACAGAACTAAAATCAGTCAGGGAGCTGATTTTTTCTTAAAGGGTTAATGCTATTAATTAACTAAAGGTTTTTGAATTAATACTTATTTTGAGGAAAAAAGTGTTTAAGGGAGAGAAAATGTTGTAACTCAAGTGGACTGGGCTGGAACATTCTGGTTGGTGGCAAAAAATGGCAAAAAAGAGTCACTATGAGGCCCTTTTTGTGACTGTTACCTTCCTATGAACCATGTATGTTCTTTCTCCATAGTTCTGTAACCTCAGTCCGTCAGAGGATCCATCTGACTGGAGGTCACCATTACAAAAGCGAGAGTATATGACCTCTTTCATTTCTGGCATGTTGGGAAGCCCCTGTGCCTTTCTCTTGTTGATGCTGAAATGACAAATTAGAAACCTTGTAGATTAGAAGCCTGGCAGGAAATAATCTTTATAGAACAGTTGATTCATTGTACAATGAGAATAATGTGACACTGAAGGATTTTGTCTTTCACTTGATCTTTCTTATTCAGATAACTGTCACACCCCTTCACTTTCTAATTCCCAAGCGTGTCTTACTCATGCACTATTTTTAGATGAACTAAATGGAAAATCTGCAGTTGATGGACTACAGGAACACTTATTAACATGGAGATACATTTTCTTGGGCTCATGATGCTGAAAAAGGTTTTATTATATGTTGATCAGCTTTTTCACTTTAAAACCCAAATAAAAACAAAAGCTGCAAGAACGTCTGGAGTAAAAAATATAGATTCCTGACATTTACTAAAGTTTCTGTTTACATATAAAGATCTTCAATTCGACAGTGTTTTATTTTCAAAGGCATTTTTCTTAGGAAAGCAAACGCTGGATGTTTTCAGATCTTATCGTTTTGCAGCTGAAATACCAATTTTGAGCACAATAGTTTCCCACCCAATTTAGCTGTTTTCATGTCTCATCATGCAGGATGTTAATCTGTATTGCGTGGATGTTTTGAAATGACTTAACTGATTACAATAAACACAGACAACTACACACCAGAGAGCTGATTATCTTGAACCCTTTGCTTTCTTACTTCAAACTAAATGCTTCAGTTGACAATAACTTATTCAGTATAGTCTGTAATAAAAAAATAAAGGTTTCTTCCATTATAATTGCTCCATTAAATAAAGCCCCTGTGCCCATAATAAAAACAGATGAATAAAAGCATCCTGGATATGAACATCTTTGTATAAAACACTTTCTTTATTTGCTGACTTCACGACTTGCTGCTAGATAAACACCAAACCACATGGAAACTCAAAATAGCAAGGAGCCATGGAAAACCTGACAGGACTCGCTCTGGATGCATGATGAGAGAGGGAGTTACAGCTCCCTCAGAGCCTGTTAGACAGAGCGTCAGGATCAAGAAGACTAAAACAGCCTCTTCGGTCTTCTATCCACACAAAATTCGTCTACCTGGACTGCTATCCTCTTGTCTGCCTCTCAGACACTGCCACACAAGATGAAATACCTGCTTGAAACTGAGAGGGATCACAGAGCATATCTGGTAACTCTCATGTGCTGCATGGGTTAGTATTTATATTACAGCTTCCTTAAATGATTATCAGGCCTTTCTGTAATTTGGTAGTAATGATTGCTCTGATATTCCTCAGGATGTGTGCTCTTGGTTCTGCGTTTAGAGGTCCAAAAGTATATCCTCTAAACTGCTGGTGGTTTTAGCCATGTAATAAAATGATCTGCTTGACAGATGTTTAAGGTAATATTAGCTTTTATTTTTTGTTAAAGATGGCTTTGAGGAAAGCACATAGAAATGTGGAAGCAGTGGAGTGAGTCACAACTGTGGTGACTGTCCAGTATTTAACAATTATAAGCACTAGGACTTAAATGTATCAGTTAGCTTTTTTTTTTTGATTCAGTGCATCTGCTTCTACGGTGGTGTTGTCATTGACAGAAAATGATGTAATTCTGGTTGGCATGGTGATGCAAACAAGAAATAAAACATTGTGGTGCATTTGATAGTTTTAGCATGGAGTGATTTCATTGTAGCCTCTGGGAAATCACATCCTTCCTTTTACCATCCTGTAATACTCTGACGTTTTCCTTTGCTGTAAAAACAATGTTTTATTTGTAAAAAAAAACTAACAGACTTCACAAGCTTGTTAAAAAGCATTAGTAAATCATAATACACGATCCTGACCAGGTAAATGCACCAGATAAGTCAGAGATAAGGTTGTACAGAAACACACTCAGCTTATAACATAATATCTTGAGCTAGCTTCAGACATCTCCTGGAATACTGTTCAGTTATCATCCTAAAATGAATTAAACATGGCACAATTGTAAAACTATCAATAAATGACTAAAAGGCTAGAATTTTAGGGTGATTTCTGAAGGAACTGAAACATCCACAGCTCAGGTGGGAGAAACTATTGGCAGGATAACGATTTGGCATAAAATCCACAAATCACCAAATAGGTGGAAGACATTTCCTTAAAGAACAACTAGTCTGAACAAACTGTTCCCAAGGTGAAACATGGTTCTGGGGATTTCTTTTTTCATCAGGGAAAAGGCAGTTGGTTGCAGTTTATAGGGAAATGTTTTTGAACAAAATATAAGGCAATGCTAAAAGAAACAGCTGCAAACGACTTGAGACTTGATAATGTTAAAGGTTCTGTTTTAGGATCTCTTTAATAAATCTTACTAAGTGGAAAAAGCACAAATATTTAAGGCACTAATTTAAAGACAAAACACTAAAGACTTGCAGTGAATCTGCATAGTCACAGTGGGGCTTAGTAAAAATAAAATACTACACTTTTCAGGGTTTTCTTTCTTGAACAGTATTTATTGTTGTTCAGCTTCATACTTGTACACTGTTATATGTCGGTCTATCATAAATAGCCCCAATCGAATGCATTGAGTAAAGTGTTTTTAAAGTGACATGTAAAAGTTGTGAATGAATTTTTAAGGAGCTGCGCTCTCTGTTATATAAACTAACTTCTTAGTTACAAATTAGCTGTGGGTTTGTCTTTTTTTTTCTTTTTCATGAACTTTTTGTTCCTTTTACATTCTCATGTCTTTTTCCTATTCTAATATTTGTGCATTTTAATTATAGCTTTATTTTTCGTATTTGTAAGCAAATAATGCTTTGAACTAATGTAATACTACTTGGTCTCCACCCATATTTATTTTATTATTTATACAGAGATTTGCTGTTTTGGGTGTGTAAGGATGAGCAAGCTGTTACCAGGGTTTTTGTTGTTCTTGCTTTTATTATTGCTAAAGCAGTTTCTTATTTGGATTTGGACTCTTTTCAACACCCTATTAAAGTAAAATTGACAGAGTTCTTGTGCAAACAGAATATTTTACTTTCACAAATGAAGTTGCCAATCACAAGTCCTCCAATCAAATGGAAACGTAGTAGCATAACAGAATGCTGCAATTTTCTTATCACATGTAATTTTCTGCTGTTACAATAAAGCTCATACCAACCTAATGATTTACACAATGTTCTTTGCTTAAACAAGTTTCTGTTTTTGTGGATTCTGCAATTAGAGATGTGCCCTGAGAACTTGAGAAGAAAACAATAATGTTGTGCCGTTTCTTCTTTTTGCAGATGAAAGAGACAGAGTACAGAAAAAGACTTTTACAAAATGGATAAATCAACATCTACTAAAGGTAAGAGATGCTACAAGGCAGTAGTTGACAGTATATAGATAAATAGATGTATGTTAAAATGATTAGGGGGTGTAAGCTGTTAGGTCAGTCTTGTTTTCATTTACAATTATCAAAGACATTTTCATTTAGCAGGCTCAATAAATCGTTTAGTGCCTCTGTTTTTATGTTCTAACATGTTAACATTCCTCCTGAGATGTTATTAACATTTGGCTGAAAGTCATTCATGAAGACATGTGTTACTGCTCTGCTGCAGCAACAGGTTTTCTTTTGTTGAGCTGGAATTTAAAAATGCTTACTGTGTGGTTTTAACAGTGTTTGGAAATTAATGAATCACTTTAAAGGATAAACGAGCATCGACTTGTCTCATCTGTCGCACCTTTGAATGTAAGCACATGAAAGGATGTGAAAAATGTTTCGTAAAGGTGTTTCTGGGATTGAATGAAGTAAATCACCACCATCTCTAAATTCAGATGCATCTGTGTTGTCCTTCATCCTCTGGTTTATCTTTTGTTAAAGAAAAATATTTTTCTTTAACTGCTAAGTCTTAATGAAGACATTCTATAAATAAGATTTTTGTATTTTGCTTATTAGTTTAGCATAATGATACAAGTTAATGTTAAGTTAACAGACTTAACAACAAAAATATATGGTGTCATTGAAGGGAAAGTCTGGTGTTTTAGCAGCAAGTAAGAATATGTTTAAAGCAGAAAAAGGCATAAGAATTTGCTCAAATCATTTGAAATGTGCAACTGAGTTGGACTATTGGGAAAAGTATAAGAAAAAGAAATAAAGCAACAGAGTAGTTAAATTACCTCCTTGAAATAACATGGAATAGAAACTACTACTACTACAGAGATACTGATTTCAGGCCTTCTTTACTTTTTGTGTGTTTTAGCAACATGAAGGGCCAAAGTCACAATGGTTCATTAATTGAATTGAATGAAATATAAAAAAAGCATAGATTTCTGTCAGCATTAGCTAGAATCTGTGGGAAGTGCTCCAGCCAAGATGCTTGGTTTATAGCAGATCCCAGGTATAAGAACGTGTTTCATATGCACAGCTTCAATTATTATTTTATTGTGCACTGCATCCCAAGGAGATCACTTAGTCTATAAATATATGTTATTTATATGTTAGAAGTAATTGTTAAAAAAGCAAATCTAACTTTTTTTTTCAGATAGAAGCACAACAGAATAAATGAATATATAACTCGGTGATTTCTTTTCTTTCATATGTTTAAAAAAGCGAACACATCCAAGCCTGAAGTCTGTGTTCACAAATCCCTATAAAAATTATCAATACAACTCACAGCTAGCTCTAACTTTGAATAAACCTCATTGGCACTGAAGGCAGGGCTTTACAAGTTTTTCTTTTTTAAATCATCCTATAAGATTTCTTTCTCTTTCTCTCACCCATGTCCAAGCTTCCCCTCTGCTCTCCTCTCTAACAATGCTGTTCTGTTTGTTAATAAAACTGTGGTTAAATTTGCACTTTGCATCTTTAATAAAAACAAAACAGATTTCAGCTGTATTTTTACCTGCCACAGCTGCAGCCACAGGCTGCATGTCTATGGTGATAGTCATCACTCACGTTACAAATGCTGGAATCATAGACTGAAATGTGTATTGAAATACTGAAAATACATTTAAATGTTGTATCACCGTTATTGAATAAAATTAGAATCGATAATAATATTAAACTATTGTCCTTTCCTAATCTATTCTAAATGTGATATAATGACTTGTATGTGTGTTCTGAGACTTTCTGCCCTACATACGAACACCTCACTTGAGAAATCAGAGGTTCTGAGTAATAAGTGGAGGTTATCTTTCCAAAGATCCTGGTTTATTCTGGCCCCAGCCATGGTTTATATATGGTATTAAAGTTCTAAAAGGCCTCTGTTAAAGGAGGTCAGGGGCAGTACTGGGCTTTAGGGGTGTGGTATTTTGGACCAAGAGGACAGAGTCTCTGTCTGTTGTTGTTTAGCACCTCACTTGAGTTGTTAGATGAAGTGCCAAGCTGATAACCTTGGATGATTGTAATGCTACAGCACTTTTCTATATATTCTCACCATGGGTTTGAAAACCCGGACAGCTTAGAGCATCTATTCACTAGATGAATAGTGTGCAAAACATGGATCTTATTTTGGATTTTCTCTTAAATTAGCACAGGGTTGGAATTTTGCTTTAAGATTAAGATATAAATATACATCCCTGGTAGTACTTAGGTAAATGTCCTTTAGCAAATTGCAGCAAAATGTCTTTGTTTTTTTTTTTTGTTTTTTTTTTTGTTTTTGCCTGCAACAAACTTCTGGCATCTTAGTATTCTAGATAGAGCTAGTAGAGCTCATGTAATTGGTTTCTACCCAAAGATCTGGCTTTTAAGTGCAGTCCATGAATTTTTGATAAGATTGAAGTTGGCAACTTTCCAGAAGAACTGTGTTAGTCTCATTTGTCCATTCCAACATCAGTTTTAATCTCTATTTGATGTAACTGTCCTGTTGTTTCTGATTTTTGATGATCTAGTGATTTTGAATCATTTAGAACTAACATTTCTTCCTCATTATAACGCTGATATTGTGCAAAGCAACAGTACCACTGGCAGCAAAAAACCCTGCACCACGATTACACTATATATATATACTATGTGTTTTATTCAAAGCCTCAGCTTAATTACAAAAAAAAAAATCCTGTAGTCTTTTTTTAGATAGCTCAATTTTTGTCTCATATGTCCGTAAAACATTTCTCTTGGAGGGTTTTTCTCTTGTCTTAAAGGGCAGCTAAATTTCAGCTAATTGTAAATCTGTCGATTTTGCAGCAGGGGCGTCTTTCTCGGTCAGCCTTATTAGTCGATGTTAACATGAAATTCACATCCTTGCTGACATTGACACTAGTTTATCTGGATCTGCATGTTTATAATTGGTTGATACCTGGTTTATCATAAATGTGTGTTAAAACAGGACAATGATCCCAAACCCAATTGAGACAGTTTGGGGCATTTTTTAAAGGACAAAAAATTAGTCAACTCAATTAACTCTGCAATTTCTAAAAAGACAGGTGGAAACATTTCTGTCAGTTAGTCAGTCAGTCAGTCTGTCATGGAATTGTGACCCAGTTACTGAATATTGTAATTTCAAAATAAAACATGAATACCTCATGTTTTCCAGCCTATTTTTCTTTTGTTTAACCCACAGAGGATCTCTATAGCTTATTTTGATCTTTAGCTTCTTGAGCACTAGAGGAGTTGAAGTCTTTTAAATAGCCTCAAATAATTGTTGACCTGGAGAGTTGGCATGCATGGCTCTTAAAACGTGTAATTCTACAAAATATTGAATTGCAGCAAAATCTTAAATTTAGGATATTGCAAATACTGATGTTGCTATTATGATTCTGATGGAGATACTGTCTAATGGTATAGATGTTGTATGTACAGTGGGGAAAATAAGTATTTAGTCAGTCACCAATTGTGCAAGTTCTCCCACTTAAAAAGATGAGAGAGG
>JAUZNJ010035768.1:0-12118 GCA_034780135.1 Jordanella pulchra
ACTTTGCCAGTATGTGACGTGTGAATTTCTCCGCTGTGAGATCAATAAAACTCATCTAATCTAATCTAATCTAATTTCATAAAAAAGAAGAAGAACATGTTTTTTAGACTTGGCATAGGAGCATTCCACACAAATAGTGTCTGTACCTTCCATTACGTTTCTCCTTCTGTCAGTTTGCCGCTCAAAAAACCCCAAAACACATGGAGAGCAAAAAAAAGCCCTTTGAAGAGGGGACACAACACATCCATAGGATTTTAATGGTCCTATGTCTGCTATTGGTGTCCATCGCTGCTGTCTCCATGCTTCCACAGACGGACTCCATTCTTTTTTTTTTTCTCTGGGGATCAGGAGGGCTTCTCAGCTGTCAGCCGAAGGTCAGCATGTGTGTATTTTTTTAATCTCTACTGCAGTTCTGACTGGGTTTTACTTTCAATATCCTTAAGATTAAGTCTTTAAGTAACCAGAAAAAAACATAATAAAGTGATAATACTACTATATTTCCCTGCAGAGGTACTGCTATGTGTTAGAGGATTAATTCCCAAGTTTATAATCCAAGCAAGATGTTGCTTGATCTTAAAGACAAAAGGTACGGTTCTTAACCTGTTTTTGCTTTCCTGCTAAATCCAAAAGTCAACATGCACAAGGTTTGCTGTCCCAAATTTTTGGATGGTTACTCTAGTCAATACATGTGTGATGTATGGTAAGGTGTGTTATTATTACAGTCTGTGCCACCTTTTCTGGCACATTTAGCATGTTTTTATGGCTCATTAATGCGCCAGACGGCTCAGTGAGCAGCACAGCATCATGTGGCTTGATTATCAGGAGATACAGCATAATCTGATGAAATAACTGATTTGGAGATGTTCTCCCCTTACTAGATATATTTAGTGTATACAGGTTCTTGATTTTATAGTTTTCCTATTTCTCTACCAGATTTTGATGGGACTTACCTCTTACTTCATTCTGTCTGCTGGAATTTTTCGAGCTATTGAGTCTTTATTTGATTTAGAGGGATTAGAGTTCATCTCACAAACTGTCTCCCTCGGATATGTTGGTGTTACCTGGCAACTAGTTTGCATTTGGTTGAGGATACACTAGTACTTGTGATAAAACATTTTTTTAAAATGCTGCCATAAAGGCTAAGTTTTTTTTGAACTCTTAGTGTGGGTGTTTGAGTACTGAATAGAAACATAGAAGCCTGTTTTTGAGCCAACATCTCTGCCCTAACTACTCCAGGAAGGAGAGTTATATTTGCTGGGAAAAAAAGTATCAAGAGTTCACACACAGATATATTATTCCCACATAAAACCATTTGTGTTTTATTTAAGGCTATAGTAGTAGGGGATAGGTTTCTTAAATCTAATTCAAGATGTCTAACTACTAAGTATTTTATTTTATCTGCATAAGGTAAAAGTAAAAACAACATTATGACATAGATCACATAAATTCTCAATTTCCTATCTTTTCATTTTTACAATTAAATGTTGGTTTCTGGGTAAATTTGGTCTAAAGTCAAAAATAGCTTCTTTTTTTTACCTTCTACTAAGTTTATTTACATAAAGCAATGCAAATTCACCACAAAAGTCCCATCAAAACTAGATAGTGCAAATGGATCACTTTAAACAAAAATAATTATTAATCAAAATAAGTCAGTAGTTTAAAATCAAATTATAGAAGGAAATACAGAGTGGATTGTATAAAAGTAGATTTTTTTACATGAATGGAAAATCCCAAAGCATATTTCAGACTCTTTCAGATTCACATAACTAAATAAAATTGAATATATATTTACAATCAACTTACTGTTTTTTCTTTTATTAAACATATTATTTTTAAGTACACTTTTTGAAATAACTGCATCCTTTGGAGGCAGTTCAACATAAGGTAGAAAGTTCACTACATTCTAAGAATTGATTGTTTGGAAAAACAACAAATCTAGTTGGTTAAATCAATTTTAGTTAGATTAACGAAACTGACCAAGCCACTGGTTTTGGATTAACCAATTTAATTGGTTAACTAAACAACCAATAAAAATGTTTACTGATTGTTTACTGACTGTTTGACTGTTTTCAAGTGTAGTCTGTAATAGTTATGCACCTATAGAACACTTAAAGTGACGTGTACAATTGCAGCATGAGAATCTTGGCTTCAACCTTGGTTGTAACATCTGTTTTTATCATGTATCATAAATTGCCTGGAATTGCAAAGATGAATTGTAAACAAAAATCTATCATTTTCTTAATATAAACTGTTCAAATTGTAGATGTTAAAGGGATGTCTGCCCTCTGCAAATTCCAATTTATTTATTTTAAAACAGCGAAAGGCAGGTTAACCGACTCACATTGATGATTGATTACTTTGCATTTGTGAAAATACCGCATTGTATTCCAATACTAAACTTCATAAGCATGGTTTTTTTTTGTTTTTTTAAAACTAATAAATCAAAAATAATTTAGAAGGATGGGTTTCTCCTCACCCACCAAAAAAAATTATACATGTGTTGAAAACACTTTTCAAGTGACCTCATTCGGTATGATTTCTAGCATCGAGGGATCATTTTATAAAACAGGTTAATAATTCTGCAAACATCCTCCTGAATGATTTTACCACAATGATTAGCAGCATCGCTGACTTATTTTCTTCCTTGGTATCTGTTCTAAAAATAATGACAGATTATATTTTAGTCTTATCAACCCCCCTCAATCAGCCACAGGTGTAGCAAGTAAACTGAGGCTTTCAGATGCCCTCTTTCACTCACACCGTTAGATATACACTTCTGCAAAGCTACTTATTTTAAGGTGTTTTGGTCACACAGATGTTGGGAAAATGGTGTGCTTTTACCTTTGCCCATTTTCGTCAGAATATTAATTAGATATTCAAAACACTATGGTAATATGATATCTATCATATTAAGGTAAAAACCTTAAAAGATAAAACTATACTGTAAATATATTCTAAAGCAAATATTACAATCAGCCATTTTCAGGGTTCAAACACATTAGACTATATTATTAGCTTTTTGATTGGGTTCATGACCATTTGACTGAGTATGCAGTTATCCCTAAACTTTAAACTCAAGTAAAAAAAAAAACAAAAAACGGATAAGGAGTCAAATGGCTGCCATATTGATCACTTCATTATTTTTCATAAAGAAAATTAGTAAAAAGTCACCATGACCTGAAAGTGCTCTGATAATAGATTCAGAACAGCAGCTATTCTGTCTGTCTGCTATTATCTCGACATCCTGCTTTTACTTTCATTAGCAGGATGTTCTCATAGCATGCTAACTCTGAGATAAATGGGAACAAATTAATAACACTGTAGATCTGCACCAACTTTCAAAAAACAACCAAAAAAACTTACTTTGTCAAAGAATGGGAAAAGACATGAGAACCTTTTTATCTGATTCTTTTACATGGATTTCATTTTGAAGATAATTTTAAATCATTGTCAAATTACACTTAACTTTCAAAAATATTTGTCTGTCTACTCTGCATAATTTAAACTTTGATTACATCTAATTCTTATTCAGTCAGATCCGGTTTGTTTTTTTTAAATCTCCAACCACATCTGCATTAAAAAATAATAATAATAATAATAATTTTCTCTTTGTGTATTTGCTTGTTCCAGTAAATAAAAGTTAAAGCTTTTATTCATTTCTCCTTGACTTTTTCAAACTCTAATCACATGATTATGTGTTTTCTGAATTTTTCCTTTGTGGAACATCTTTATTGATCCTTGAGCCCTGAAGGACTATTTCACAAAGAGGCTGTAGACAGTCTTCCACGGCCTAAAGCAATTGTTTGTGTGAAATCACCCATTAAGGAACCAATAGTAAAGGCAGGAGAGACATTACCTTGTGTCACTGAACGTGTGTTAATGCTCTTGTAAGGCTTAAAATAAAGCCTGCTTAATTAGATACGATCTGTATTTCTTGATTATTTATGTACCTGGTGTCCTTGAAAAACAGATTGTTCCCTTGGTTCCTGTTAAAACCATTTAAGGTACACATTTGTCCAAAACTAACTTGAAATAAATCCCCAGATATGAACGATGTGTTACTTTCACAGCCAGATAGCCACAAAAAGCATAATGCCGCAGGTTGTTTGTTTATTTGTGTAATTAGATCAGCTTTAACCTCTTGCCGTGAAGTTTGTTAATTATTAAACAGAACATGAAAATTCATTCGACTTAGTTTAGCCTGAGTGAGTCTGACATCAGAGGATGTAAAACAATTTTTATCAATAACGGAACATAAAAATGTCATTAACATTTGAGAAAAAAGGTTTAAAGCAACTTGAACTGTTTGTTTCAAGTCTTTTCATTTTAGTAGTCAGTTTAAATATGATGTTGAATTGCCCCAGGCCAGATCAAAAATCAAGACGATAATCAAAGCTTAAAAATTAGCCCTGAGACCTGTCGCCAAAAAAGCTACTGATGCCCTTTTTGTGATGTTGAATTTCTGGAGCTGAATTTGAATTTTTGTGAGCTTTATGCCAAATTTAGGCAATACTTTAACAGCAGGTGTTTTCCAGATACTCTACAAAAGTACAAACACAAATATACTGAATAATATTATTAAGGGTTTCCATACATCTAATTATCTTGCAGAATTATTTTCAAACCCTTCAACAATTTTTTGACAGACTTTAGCTGAAGAAATCAAATTATCTGAGATCTGTAGTTTCTCTAACAAATGATAAAAGCTAAATACATTTCAGTACCAAAAGCCTCCCTATCAGTTATGTATTGGTTAATCTTCCATGTGGGCAATCTGTTTTTATCTGGACGTAGTTGGAGGGAAGTGAAAAATGGGCAGAACAGAGAAAAAAACATAAGGACAAAGTTATTCTTTCAAACTTCCTTTCTGTAAGAGATCCATAATTACATATGATGTCGACTAGGCAATAATATTTTAATTGACAGACTCTTCTTGACAATAACAGTTTAGGCCAGTTAAATGGAGTTAAACACACCTTGACGCTCACATCTCATATAAATTTTATTTACTAAGAGGCTAACGTTTAAGAATGGTGATAAGGAAATTGTTATGTTGAAAAGGAGTAAGAAAGATGAGGATAAAATGTGTTTAATTGGGATGGATATTATCAATAAAATATATGTTTATAACCCTGCAATTTTGTGCTTTTCTTATACCCTGCGGTCTTTATTAAAACTTTAAATATTAAAATTAGAACTGCAAAAAATGTTAAGATTGTTTAATCCATGTAAAAAAAAAATCTTCAGTATATGAAGAGTATTAGATCTATGCTTCCTGCAAATAAACAAAATGTAATTATTAAACATAGAAAGGCAATAATATGTATATTTAGTAAAAAGCAATTGTAATATTTAACGCTCAGCATCATATCAGTAAATATTAGCGAATGGTTGACTGGTTATACAAAAGCTTCACTCTCCATTTGTTAACTGTACAAAATGTGAGTTTGACATTTCCAAAAGGTAACATTTCCAAATTTAAAAAACAGAGGAACTTTAAAGGACTTAACTCAGCTTCTGTTACTTTTTTATTTCACTCTCTGAAAGATGGATAGTAAGAAAATAGACCCTGGTGTAGTCATGATCTAGGAGCACAGTGTCTGATATGCAATAAAACATATGTTATCAGCTTCAAAAGCTTTTTACATCTCTGTGCTTTTCTATTTTGGACATCTCACAAATATTGAACATATTTATTTTTAGTATTTTTCATTGAGTAACAGCTTCTACCTCATAAAGTGCTTGTCTTGTTGTATCCAATAGCACTTATGAAAAGATCACATGAAAGATTAGATATTTGAATGTCTGATTGGCATTCAAATGTCTTCTGGTCCTCAGTAACTTTCTCAGCTCATCTGTAAAACCTTCAGCAAATTTAAATTAAGGCATGCAAACCTTTTTTTGTATTAATGACCTTGATGTGTCAGATTCATTATTAAACCTGCTTGAACATATTCATAAAACCTGTTTTACACATAACTCTAAACATGGAAAAAGTCTTAAATGTTATCATTGCAGCTGATAGTTGGGGCACTAAAATAATTGAGAACATTTTTGGGCCTGATCTTTCTTTATGATAAATAAAGTAAAAAATCAATAAAGAGAACTATCCAACTTTTTTTCCTTCAAGCAGTTTTTATTTTGACACTGCTGTACAACATCTTTAGAGGGACACTTGTATTAATGTACTGTTCAAGCTCAGCTTTGCAGTAACCCTGATTATGGCTATCTCTGTGATTAATGTTTAAAAGACAAATGTCTGAATGACAGAATACTATTGCTTTAAGACACAGATGAAATCATTAATCTTACTCAACCCATCCGTGAAAGGGCTTTAAGGGACAATGCTTATACACTTCTCTAGGAAGCTGTCAGGGTACCGTAGGGGAAAACGTGTTTTGTGAAAGAGGACAAGGATTTTAATCAGAATTTGTATTCAGAGTACGTATTTTGAAATGCAGAATGTCTCTTCCATGGCTGTGTTTGTTCAGAGATTTGTACGTTTTGCTCCATGTGCCCTGATAATGACAAGGATGCACCTTATGCATATATTTACATATTAAAAACTTCCTCCTCTACAACTTGATTTAGGTCGATTGTAATAAGTTGATACAATCACTATGTAGTATGACCCAGTGTATATTAAACATGCAAAGCCATAATTGCTAATTCATGCAAAAGGTAATTAGTAAAGTTAGATAAATCCATCTAATTTAAAACCGTTATGGATTGAAAGCTTCTTCTCTTTATGATACAGAAATAAATTGAGAGACATGAGTTTGGGTTTAGAAAAAATATTTACAGACTGTGCTCTCAATGATTTTTGCTCTTGTTGACTCCATAAGGTGAAAATAACTTCCACTGGGTTTGCCAGTATCTCAGCTTCACACAATTAGAACTTATGTGGCACCTTTTTATCGCCTATAATAAAATATGGGAAGATATTTTCGACACTCCAGACCCACCAACAGATTGTTCTTTCTCACTCCATTGCGTCAAAAACAAAAGATGTGAAGACAGACAAAAATAAAAAAGAAAGTATAACAATTGGGAGGAAATAATCTGGATTATTGTCATCTGTGTGCTCTTTTGGTTTCTTAGCTAAATAGGGTAATTCCTGACTAATGTAATCTACCACTTCTGTATGTGTGCAGACTTTCTCTCTGCTCGTGTTAATATGCCTCAAGTTGTTCCGCCTAACTCAAAGTGGAAAACTAGTCTGACTTTGGATGTATAAAGCGTGTACGCTTATTAGTGCTACTTATTAATATGGCTCTTTTATAGATTTACATAATTGAGAGCAATTTTCAAATATTCTCTCTGTTTGCCAAACACTTGGGATTTTGTATTCTCATAAGTGTTAACCTTTAACTAGAGCTTGATAAAAAGAAATAAAATGCTAAAAAGTTGTGCACATATTGTACACAAGTTTTACTGACCAATCAGTAACTTCAATTATTGTTTTTAGACCAACAATGATTTGATCCGTATTTATCAGGTAATTTAATTTGAAAATAATGGTTATGCGCAGACTTTGGTCTTTACAGTGTATAAAGTGAATTCAGAGGTTTTATCTGATAACCATTTAATAAAACGTGCTTCACAGCTTGTTATACAAGTGTACTGGAATTCCCAAATGAGATTTCTTACACAGTAGTGCTAACCTCTTGACAATACCAGGTGGAGACTTTGCTTATAAAAACCCAGAACATAATCATCAATATAGCAGGACAGCTTAGCAGTAAAGTTTGCAAGTGGGCATTATGATTAATGGCATTCACCCTGATAATGGCTCATTAATTACTAAATAGGGTATAATTCATTAGCAGTGAAGTTCCTGGAAACACTATCTTTGTTAAGGAGAAACTGTGTGACTTATGTTACTTAACACTTTATATGAAAACCTTCGTATAACATTGTAGAACAACAATGTTTTAAAGCTCTTTTTTTCAGATTTAATGAGTTATATGCATTTATTGTATGTTTTAACTATACAGAGATTTAAATGTTTTTTTTTTTTTTTGCTTTCACAAGAGCCAACTTTACCAGTCATAACAATTGATAGAATCTGCTTTAGGAGCCTTTGACAGTGGCAGGTTGGACAGGTGTATTGAAATCTAGCATCTGGATTGATAACTAGGTCTTCCTTTTGGCTCCTGGACCTATTTTTTGAGGTTGAATAATTAAGCCAACTAATTCAATTCAACAAAAAAGCAGAACAAATTAAGGCTGTTTGGCACAGTTTCTACAAAGAGCCCTGCAGCTGTTATTGTTTACATATTTCTGACGCTACAGTGTTGAATCTGTGATTCTGATTGTTATTAAACCATGACTGAATAGGAATTTGATTATAAACGAGTTTCTCTCCGGACGTTTTATGTCTGGAGGGAAACCTGACTTTGCGTAACATCATTACAGAGCATTAAAAATGGGACTGAATTCTTTCTGCTACATAGCATGGCTATACCTTCAGCTTGTTATGGCCTCTCTAGGGGAGGCAGAACATCACATGAAGGGAATCCATCCTGATCAGACCTCAGGGAGCCACAGCATACAATTGAACAGCTTAAAAAGATCTATTTATTCAATTCAAGTTAAAAATATTTTATGAATCCCAAAGTGCAAATAAATGTTGCTGTAATTCATAGAATTATGATGCATGAATTGGTTTTTGACTTTGACATGGATAAAAAGTTGATGTTTAATTTCAGGGTGAGCCTTAAGATAAAATAACATAAACTGAGCTATTTCACATAAGAAGGAAAAATAAAGTATTCTTACCTCCCTAACTAAATGAAGCCGGCGACTACCAGGATCAAACACAATGTTGCAGGGATTCAAAATGTTTACGAGGGAAAACGGCCACAGGAAAAAAGTTATGGCTGGTTGGGATGAAAAGTCTTCAGTAGGTATCCTCTGGATCCACTAATTATAGAGAGTAGCCTATCTAAACCTCCAGAACCTTTTGATATTTTAAGATGTTCATAATATTTTGTGTTTTCAAGGTTTTTTAACTCGTTTGTGTTTGACGTTCTCTCTATTTGCGGTTCACAGTATTTCTAACTAAAGACAAGACATGAAAGTCATGGGCTCCCCTCATCCAGCTCTGTGACTGTTTCAACTTCCACCAGAGTGACAGATGGAGCAACGTGGCAAAACTACATAGCACTACGTCAACTAACAGAGCAGCACAGGCAGAACATAAGATGAGCATACTGTATAACTGGTAAGGGAGACGGAGAGAAGAGGGATGTTAAAATGGGGCTGTTCTGACGGCCATTCTGCTCACCATTCTTCCTTTAGATAACAGTGATAAAGTAATAAAGTAACATTTGTTTTACTGAAATATGAAATGAATTACAGTATTGTATGATCCAAGAAATGTTAAACATTTAAAGCATTTTGCAGGTTTTCCTTACTGGCTGCATAAAAAATTGAAGATTTTAGTTCTATTGAAGCTTAGCTGTATTTTCCTTTTTCCAGAATAAGTAAGATCTTGAAACTGCCTTGATTTGTCCCTGGAAATGTTGATCTCCTCTGACTCTCGTATGAACTGGTAGTATTTTCCACACTTTTCAAGCTTGCCTTTTAAAACAGACTCAGTTACCAGGTGATTTTAAACATTTAATCAACAGTGGATATTTAGAAAATATACTGTAGTTTTTTTCTTGCGTTATTAAAAGTACTACTGCTCTTTTTTTTAGTTAGAAAAGCTGTTCTCTTGTAATTACTTTACAGGCCACTTTATGGGCTAAATGGTTTTTGTGATGTGGAAAGTTTGTTGAGCTTATTCTACCCAAAGTGGGAATCATTTTATAAAATGTAATGTTTAAATAACATCAGAAGAATCCAAGCTCCACAAAAACAAATGTTCTTCCAATTACATACATTGTTAGTGTTATTTTTTCTTTTCTTTTATATAGAAAAGGTGGACAGATTATCCTATAATATGTGAAAAAGGAGTCCTGATCAGGTTTTCCTTTGCTATATGCATCTACAGTCAACAAAGAGTGGACATCTCTGTGTGTTAAATCAGGCCCTGGCCCCTTGCCTCATGCTGAGAGAAAAGGAGGACTAAGTTAAGTGCTGTGCTTTTTTAAATGCACTAAATTTTGGAATGGGTTGGAAGGATTCACCTGGTACATTATTCATGCAACAACTGTTACTAATTACTGCCTGTGTTCATCTTAATGCTGATGGCCAACCAGTCATTGGAGTTTTTTTTCTGAGGTGGAGTTATGCAGATTAAAGTCATACAGCCCTAGGAAATCATCTACTTATTACTTTTGCTTTGTACATTTCTCATGTTTGGTCCATTTAGTTCAGAGCTCCAGCCTGTCTTTGCATAACAACACTGTATAAATCATGTTAATGTCAAACGTTATATTGAAGAATTTAAAGCTCATGCTAAGGGTTGGCATGCTGCTGTGAAACATTTAGAAGGTATCACCTCTTAAAGTTTTGCTTTGTCTTTTATGAAATGATTGATGAAAATAAAAGTGATAGTATTGAAAGAAATCAGTACTTTTTAAAATATTCATTGTATTTATTTACAACTTAACTAATTAACTACACTAATTGCATCAGGTTGTGCAGTTTTACTAATAAAGACCTTCCGTATAGGCCTGCAGAGCCCAGCTGGTGAGGAGGTTAAAATAGGGAAATAAACATGCTGGGGTTTGCTCTACAATAACACCTCATGTGTGTAAGCACATGCTGACCTGTCGCTGAGGTTCCACAGTTTGCCATGTGTGAATTACTCAGAGAGAACAGTGTAGGCCTTGCAGGTTTGTTTTTCCACTGGCTTTACACAGCTAATGTCCAAAAGGCTTTTGCTACCATTTGTCTGGTAAAGTCATTCTGGCAGACCTAAAATGTGCGAGTTCCAAACAATGCCAACCTAATCACCTAGCTTTCCATATATGAGAATGTTTTTGTCACAGAGGCTTATATATTTTGGATCTTTGCATTATCCAGAACTATTGCTGCCTACCTTTATAACTTCAATACAATCTATCAGAAGATTAATCTGGAGGATGTTTTGAAAAGGGCAGTTGAAACGCAGCATTGCAGATGTTGAAGGGCCTCAGAAAATCAGATGCTTGCTTTGTAGAGTGAAGGGCAGAGTTAATGAGCTCATGCCGTTGTTATTAGGGGGCTTTATGTGCATGTGATTATTCAGTTAAGTATCACATTAATTTTGTGAATTTTTAATTCTGCTCTGCATAGTTTAGAAGGATGAGCATAGTTATGAATAAGTACAGTTAGAGGAAAATATAGGGGAAACATTTTCTCTCAGAGTCTAAATTCTTAAGAACTGGTCATAACTGCAAAAAACTGATGAACTTCTGACCCACACCTTGTATTGTCTCCTGGAAACTTTTTGCAATTTATTAAGCTTTTATTACTGCAACATTTTATTAAGCTTTTTTAGACCTGGCTAATGTCATTCAATGGCTAAGTTAAGATATACGTGGTTACAACTGCGTCCAAGGCTTTTTTCAATCTGTATACTTTTAGTTCAGTGATGTCTCCAGTACATTTTAGTTATACTCATCCTGTTTTTTTAAAGAACCTGAAGCCATGGTATGTATATGGTCTCTGAGAGTCGATGGTAAATGTCATAATTTTCACAGTAGCTGCTTTACATCTTTATGCAGCTTTGGATGTAGTGGAAAATAACTATTCCTAACAGTTAATTGTATGTGTTCTCCACCTTCTTTGGGTTTGTTTTGCTCTCTGCTGCAGCAAGGTTCAGAACAGATGGAGCTGAACATGACAAAACAGCCTAATTAAGAGAATGGTGTGCTTCTAAATTCCCACATGTGGAAATTCTCTTCAGAACTATACTAGAACATGTTGGTGAGGAGGAAGAAGAAAGACTCAAAAGGGTAGTATTTTGTATTGCAACCTAGTAGCCTTGCCATAGGGTAACAGAATTGCCATTTAATTATTTACTTTCTATGGTTTTACACCCGAATACACTTAAAACCTGAAGATCATTGAGGCATCAATGGAAATGAGGAATATATTGAATGCTAAAAATGTATATTAGTTTGACAGAGGCCTACCATATTGGGGTGAGGTTTAAAAAAATAATGCTACCAAGGCTTTGACT
>JAUZNJ010035770.1:0-12117 GCA_034780135.1 Jordanella pulchra
TGGGGTTCAAGGAGACAGAAGCAGACAGACAGAAAGAAGCAGAGATATAAAAGGTAACTGTTAGCTAGCTCCACAGGAAGCCCCATCCAGGAAAGACATAGCCAGGCAGACGAGCTTCAAGCCAGCTCCCATGTCAGAGGATGAAAGAGAACACATCCAGTTAGTCACAGTAAGAGAAACAGGGCTACACTGAAAAACAGGCCAAGCTCCAGTAAACAAAGGTGTTGATGGGAGCAGTCCAGCCGACATTTCTTTCTAGGATGGAGCCACCGCAACAGACCAGACGAAGCTATTGTGATGAGAAAACAAAGAGCACATAAAATTAGAGGTTGAATTAACAAACACTGCGAAACGGGAGAATAGAGATAGAATGAAGCAGATAAAATGATGAAAAGTAGTCCGTATGTCCATCAGAGGTCTAAGCCTATAATTAATGTCAGCGATACTCTGCTATATTTGTCCATAAAATCCTGATAGAACTGACCTGTTAAATACGCTACAGGTATGTGTGTTCATGAAATATTCATGGAGGTTTAATTAAACAGGCATTAAAAGGCTGAAATATTTTAGGTAATATATCTTAGTACAGTTGAATCTGGTAAGGTCCAGTTATGACTTTACACATATTTTACCCATGTGCTTCCTACATCTTTCTATTCAATGTATTTCTATAGCGCCAATTCACAATACGTTGTCTCGGAGATCTTTACAGAGACAATTTAACCTAATCACACCAATTGGTTTAGAGTTTTCTAAGGAAACCAGTGAATTGCATTGGCTCATTGACTCTTTGTCAATCCCTCACACCAAGCATGCATGTAGTGACAGTGGTGAGGAAAAACTCCCTTTTAACAGGAAGAAACTTCCAGCAGAGCCAGGCTCGGTGTGAGCGGCCATCTGCCAGGCCAAGCTCCAACATCTCTAAACCAAGGTGTTGATGGTAGCAGCACAGCTGATATTTCTCTTCAGGATGGCAAACGCAAACAGATGGCAAACGCGAACAGACCAGATGAAGCTACTTTGAGAAAAAGCAAAGAAAAGTTTTAAGTTAAGCCTTGTAAGTAGACAGGATGGAGGACTTTCAGTGACACCATGTTCTGACACACACACACAGAATTATGAGGTGCTTTAATTTAAAGACAATTAACCCAAAATGCAGAATAACATGAGACCGGTCAGAGAAGCAGCAAAAACTGCACGCATCAGTGAAATGGAAAAAAAGGATGCTAACTTTCCAGAGTGGCCCTATGACCTATGGAACCAATAATTGGGCCCAATTGCTATTTGCAGAGGAGCGGAACTGCCTAAAACTGCTGCCTGGTATGATTGACAGTTTTAAAATGAAGTTCTGCAAAGTTGTCTCTTGTTATTTCATTGGATTAATCCAAATTTCTATGAGCACTGCCTGCAGATGAACTGACTGGACCGAGGAATGGGCCGCTGAACCGGAAAGACATGAACCGAGCAGAAGGGTCCCTTCCATTCCAAAGAGCCAACAGTCCCATTCATCCGTCCCCTCCTTCCTTCTGATACGTAGTAATTGCTCTGCTTGGGTTGGAAAATAAGGTAGAATAGATATTTTTGAATGTATTTGTTTTTTTTAAATCTAAAATAAGCTTTCTGATTTCAATTTTTGATGACGTCGAAGAAAAGGTTCTGGACTTAATACTACAGTGGACTTGCTGGTATCTTTAGCTCCAAGCTACCTGATGCCTGTCCACATTTGTAGACCATGTTTCGAGCCTAATTTTTCCTTTGTTTCAGCTGGACTTCACTGCACTGGAACTCCTGGGACCAGCTAAGCTAACTAATTCTCTTTCAGCTTCATTACAGTTGTGCCAGGGTCTATTCACATTTACTTGCTGCTATTTTTATAGGGCACTTGAAATGCATTAAGCTTTAAAACTTAAACCTCCTTCACAGACCCTTTTATTTTTATTTTACTTGTGCTTATTTTCAGTACCATTTAGGGTTTGTAGGGATTATTAGCTTATAAGGGTACCGTTGTATTTTAATCCATAGTCTTTTGTGGTTATTTTATACAGCAAACAATTTGTCATTCCATCCAGATTCATCCTTTTTGGTTGACAGTTGAATGAACAGAGACATTTTCTCTGTTTGGCTATACCTGTGCTGATAGCCATAGTCTCAATTACTCAACTGGTGAAAGAGAACTAGACCTTAAAAGCTGGTCCTGGAACCCACCTCAAGTAAAAGGCTATGGACCCCTGGTGTTAAGCAGATAAAAGTTATAATCATTAAAATAATGATCAGTTGATTTTACGCTGGATTCTGAATGACTTATAAATTAGCTACAACTTCCAGTTCTAGTCATTTAATGTATTCATATCTGGTAAAATATCGCAACAGCAGTCTACCCTATTTTTGCTTTTATTTTTATGACAAAACCCAAGACGGGATCACCATCACACCAAGGATTCAGCCTTTTTCTTTGGTCTGTTATTTGGTTAGCACTTTGTGCTACCGCTTGGTTCGTCATGGTCAAGGTTAGCCCAGTGCCTATCTCTGGCAGTCTAAGGGCATAAGGCAGGGTACAACCAGGACAGGACACCAGTATGTCGCAGGGCAACATATAGACACACAAAAATGTACACTCATGCATGCACACACTCACACCTAAGAACAATTGAGAGATGCCAATTAACTTAACAGCCATGTTTTTGGACTGAGGGAGGAAGCCGGAGTACCCGGAGAGAACCCACTATAAGCGGGGAGAACATGTAAACTCCCAACCCTCTGCCTTCATTACAAAAGGGCCTGGGCATATTTCTGTATTCAGCTGAACTTTTGGAGGTCACATTTGTTTATTTTATTTTTTTCTGTTCTGGTTGTTAAGAGTTTCTATTACCTTGACACTTAAGTACACACAGGATTTTTGTAAATATTATGATAAAGTCTTTTTTTATGCAAGGGTGAAATTAGGAAAGTAAAATGACAGTAAGGAATGTTAATTTAGGTCTAATTTAGGGGTTGTTGGCTATAATGTGAGAGGAATAACTAATTCTATAAAAGAAAAAAGATTTACACCCAGTTGAAAGAAAACCTAAGTGCTCAGTAGGGTTACTACAGGAAACTCAGAAACTAGTCTCTTCTCAATTTCTTGAGAAGGTTCATGCAGATATTCTATGCTTTTTGTTTGAATAGCAGAAAGAGAGGTGTGGCAGTTTTGAGAAGTTGGTCCATTAGTTTTGCATATCAGAGAGAAATAAATGATAGAGTGTAGGTACATAGTTATTATAGGAACATTACGCCGTTGTGAAATTTTACAGTCTAATGAAGCTGACCATGACTTCCTTAAAGAAGTGGCATCTGTAAGCCAGCATTTTGTTGCAAAGTTTTTTTTTCTCTGGTACAGCAGCTGAAAATTGAATGTTGGCAGAGTGTGAGGTGTGATTAAAATCCCAATATTGTCACAAATTTATTTGGCTTTTGTGGCTGTAGCTTAGCAACAACAGAACTGTGGAGTGCCAGCTACAGCAGAAGGTGAAATGTAAGCGGTTACATACACCTTACCCCTTTCCCATTGGCCAAAAAACCCAATTTAAACCTAGGAACAATCTGCTTTTAGTAGCAATGGGAACAGCTCACTGACCGATGTAAACCTGGTTTATAATCCCCTTCAAATGGATCGGTTCCATTCAGCATGCAGTGGGAACAGCAGGGCCGGGTTGATCCACTAATTTACACCTTCATTAAATCTATTTCTGCTTGTACGGTCAGAAAGCCTGGCAGAGAGACGTTGGAGTCCAAGATATGATCCTGCAGCCAAGTTTCAGTAAAACGCATTATGCTGCAATGCTGATATTCTGGCTGGGTCCCTGCTAGGGCTTTAGAGTTCTTCCAGCTTTTTCTTGAAGATCTTAGATTGCTCATGATATTTGATGGAAGAGATGGTTTAAATTTCTTCTTCCTCTCTCGTCTCCTTGCTTCTTGTCTGCATCCCTGGCACCTCCTTTTCAACTCAGCTGGTACTTACGGAAGAAGTAGATGTATTATTTAAGCTTTAGAGATGTTAATCAGCTGCTCCTGGGCGTAAAAAAAACCCAAAAAATCACTTGCTAAGGTTGCTATGGTTACGGATCATAATTAGATTCCAAAAGAACAAAACTATCAGAGAAATCCCTTCGGTTTACCAGCACTCAACAAAAGAGGCAAAAAAAAAAAAAAATCTGAAAAATGAAACTTTGATCCAAAAACAGAGGAACTAAGGTTTTCTTAAAAAGAATGTCAGAGTGAAGCTAGCAGAGCTAGTCCAAGATGTAGCCACCTTTAAGTAGCACACTAGTGAATCTACTACTGTTTACATATAAAAGCCATTATTTTAGAATGCAAGTTAATTTTAAATAAAGCTTTAGCAAGCTTTTTGTGTAGTTAAACTTTTATGAATAAAAAAGGACCATAACAATAATGGTGGCCCCCTCTTTGCTAATAAACTTTGATTCAAAGTTGAAAGGCTGGTGGTTGGTGCTTGCTGACTGAAGCACAAACGGTGACCATTGCTGTACTGTAAGATTTTACCTATTACGTTTAGATTAAACATCAGTTCCTTACTATATGCTGCAACTGTGAGATAAATGGTTTATAGACAGCCAGTTTTTGCACTATTTGTTTTAAATCAGTTGAAGCATAAATTTAACAACAGGTTTTTGAAGTGTGACCTTTAGAGAACAATTCCTGCACTTTTGCTCAAATCATAGGACATAAAAAAATCTATACTACATTCTACAGCAATTTGCTTACATTTTATTTTTTATTTAAAGTCTACCAAAAAAAAACTACATTAGAACCTTTTGCACCATAAACACTGCAATACAATACCTCTACCTATTATAAAATAAGCAATACCCAAATAGTTTGTTTAATAATCAGAAGTAACACTGCAGCTGGGATGACTCAGCAGAGGCAGAACAATTGTCTGGAAGAAAATAAAAAAGTAGTCATATGAATGGTTAAATAGAGCTTCAGTGCATTATAAAAGACAAAGAATGTTTTTAAAAGACTGTGTATGTGTACCCTGGCAACTTTGTGTTAAATGGAACATGCATATTTACAAAAATACTAAGAGCACAAAAACACATTGGAGGAAAAAGCTGTCTACTTGAAAGTACCCTAGTTTTCATAAGATAGAATTCTTATAAAATTCTTCTTAAAAAAAAATGGATTTCAAGGCATTTTAAAAAGTTAGCTAAGTGTTCTTTGTTGCAGTGGGATATATATAAAACTAAAATGAATAATTTGTAACACCAAACTGCTTCTATACATGGCACAGAAAGATCATGGCTGTAATCCTATTTAAGAGCAGCAGATAAATGGTTTTCAGTCCTCAAACTTCATGACTGTATCAAAACCATTGTAGGTAAAGGTCTCCAGGGAGGGTCCACAAGACTCCTGAGCCAAGCAGGCCATCCTGTTGTTCTCACAGCTTTGTTCAGCCCCAGGGTGGAAGTACACTGAATCTGTAGAGCTGATGGATGGGTCCTCATCAAAGTAGTTATGTGGTCGTAGTATAACTCCACCACCATTACCCACAGTAACCGTGTTGGGGATGTCTTCAGCATGAGGGATATGAAGGAATCCTGTGGTCACCCAAGCAACAAGATCCTGCAGACACAACAAAAAACTTTATTTAAAACAGGTTCTACACTAAAAAGTATGATTTTTGTAACTGCATTATAAAACAAATATTAAAACTTACTTGGTCTTCAATACTTTCATCGTCTTCGATATACTTGCTGAAGTCAACAGCTGGAGTCCAGACATCATTTTGATTGTAAAGACTACTGCTGGTTTGTTCTAAATCCTTATGCTTGGTGATTGCAACCTTGTACCTGGTAAAATACAGAAAATAACATGGAAAAAACTTTTTTACAACCCTCTTTTGAGAACTCAGACTGTGGTAAATGATTTCAGTTTTCAAAGGCACACTTCAGGGCAAAGGTTTAAAATACAAGCTAACCACGTCGGTATAAGTCCCTGTTTGAATAATCTGCTCACTAAAATTAGACATGTTGAAATGTAGAAACATGAGAAATATCTCAATTCATTTCAACAATGTGTAGACCTGTCCAGAGTGGACCCGCCTTTCACCCATAGTCTGCCGGAGATAGGCCCCGACTGCACTGTGATTCTGACGGAAATTAGACGGAGAAGATGGGTTTATTGCTTCAGTGCTGATAGCTGTAGGCAGGAAGGACCTTCTTCAGGGATCTCTCTTTCACCGGATCTGGTAATTCTGTTACCCTGGAAAATGATGGTAGAAGAGATCAGTCTCCACAACAGACTGATAGAAGATATCTAGGATCTTGATAGAAAGATGCTACATATCTTTTGATTTGTTAAAATCGAATTCGATTTAAGACAAAATATCATTAGCATTGATGCTACAAACCTTATTTTATTATGATCAAATGGATTTTGGTCTTTATTTAGGCATATTATATAACTATGCACCTCCTAAGAAAAAACGGCATCATTTTATGCTAAAATGACTGAGGCACATTGATATACATTTTAAATGATTCCCATTGAGCTAATCTTTAACTTAAAGAGGAAAAAATAAACTGTTTGTTTATGAAAGTAATTTTACTTCTATGTTAAGTGTCATATTATTATATGTACTTAAGATATACATACTTAGCAACTGATTGATGAGAAATATTGAATTACTGAAATGTGACCATACTGGAATCCATGTAACACTTTGATAGACCCTGTTTACACGACTAAGAAAGGAAGAATTCAAGCAGCCCTACTCTAGTGCAGCTACTGGTCACTTCCTTCCATATTTTCCCAAAAGACTACTTTGATTTTTGTTCCCAGAGCTTCTAAAAGTAGCATCCATGGGTTAGTTTGTTTTTATAGGTGTTGTGCTGTTTAATCCCACTGACAGGCAGTCAGTGCAGAAAGAACTCTCAACCAGAGATCCCCATAGAGAAGCCGTAATATTTTCACACGGGACAAGGCTAAAAAAAACCTGGAGCATTTCGAGTTGTTGGCACTGATTGGTCAGCTTTCTGGACCAATGATAAACCACGGTCCTCATGTCAAATTTCACTACTTTAATGTGACCTGATTATTTAGTAAGTTTAACATTAACAAGTCAATAAAACATGTATGATTGAAAAATAAGAATGAAACAACTTTATGAGCGATGAACATTTAGCTTTCATGCACATCTAGTTTCATTATTGGAACCAAATTGTAGATATTCTATTTGTAGGTTAGTTAAGGAACACTGCTGGTTGTAGATCTGACATCTGGCGAGAGAAAGGATGCAAAATATTAATTAAAATACTATAGAGTGGGTGTGTCAATCCTCTAAAAAGCCTGGGGTGCCATTAAGTTTGGACCGTCTAGCTTTCACCAGCTGCCTCTACCCACATCTTAGCATAGCTACTGTTCAATAGAAATCATAACTGAATTCCCAGAGCTGTCAAGCTGTAAAAAGGAGCAAATATTTTGCTTCTGATCAAGCGTGAGAGTACTTATACCAAAAATAATTGTTTTTAAAGCCTTTTAATCAGGTGTTAGATCTCACCATAGCAGTGAAACAGCACCGGTGCAAGTCAGTAAAGATGTTCTAATGGACTGTGTCTGTACTTGTCCTGTTAGATTTTAGTTTGAGTTTTAAACACATGGGCCAAAACATGCTGCATGAATTAAGGGAACAGCTGGTTTCAATCTGATTTGCTCAACAGATTTCAGTTTGTTCCTGTTAATGATAAATCCTTCTGAAGCTTCGGGGTTACTTGTGAAATACCACAGTGATCGGTGCTCGGGTGAATTCTCACTATACATCAGCTTTAACTTGGTACAATTATCAAACAGCATGGGATTCGTTTCCACTGTTATACTGTTGATATGCACCTATATTTGTCCATATTAAGATTATACTACAGCCATATCATGAGGACATAAAAACTTGATGAGTCTCTGAAAATGAGACTGCTTAGTCACTTTGTTTGGATACCATTAAATTGGCTTCAGATAATAACGTATAAAATCTTACTAATATCTAGTTTCTAGAATTTAATTATTTCCTTTCCATATGGACAGATCCTTGTCATCAGTTAAACATTAAGATGTGCAGTGCACCTCTCAGATGAGCAGCACAAGAGATCAGAAAAGAGAAACATGAAACAGAGCAACGAAACCTGAGGTCAAAGTAAAAAAGAGTGAGGGGAAAAAAATGTATTTGTATAAAAATACAAAATTGGCTAAAATCCCACGTTTTCTGAATTGCCCAAGATCTAAACAGCCTCAAGTGTGTGTGTGTGTGTGTGTGTACTTGTTTTTAGTACATTGTATAAAATGGCACATTATGGGCCCCCATGCCTGGACTCCACACAGAGAATTGCTGTTTTGGGGTCAGGGTCACGTTTAGGACTGTGGACTGCGTGTGTCAATCCCACACCTGGACTGTGTGTGTGTGTTTGTGTGTGTGGGTGTGTGTGTGGGTGGGTGTAAACATTCTTTGACAGCTTTCAGTTAAAGGTTCTAAGCACAATAATCCAACATGCCAGCATTTGGGTGTGTGTGTGGGGGGGACAACTGATCTCTCATACTTGACAGCTTTGGGTTTTTTTTAGAAGTCATCAGGTCATTAATCACCATCAAAACCTATGAAAGACAGCCTCTAACCCTATCAGTCATGTCATCAATCATATCATTAATCTTATAAATTATCCGTTAGGATGGTTCTAAGAATATTTCTCATAAAATGGAGGGATGCATGGATAACTAGGTGTATGTGGATAAGGGGTAACTTCAGTAGTAAATGGGTGAAAGACAGGTTTCATATTGGTCAGTTTACAAATCCATAACTGGCAAAACTCAGATGGTTAACACCTGAAGGCAATTTTCAAAGTTCAACTAAAATCCATCCGTCCGTCCATCTATCCATCAGGGGCGCGGTGGGGCTGGTGCCGATCTCCTTCAGTATATGGGTGAAAAGCGGGGTAAACCCTTGACAGGTCGACAGTACTTCACAGCTAACCTAAAATACCTAATGTATTTTTACAATAGGGAAGGGTTAAAATTCCCTTGAAAAACTGTAACGTGGAGAACATGAAAATTAGTCATAGACACTTCTCAGTAAAGATGGACTAAAAGGTCGGCCGACAGATATATTTGGCCAACAGTATCAGCCAGTATTCACACTTGTTACCCAATTTTTAGTGCATTTAGCAACAATACCTCAAGAACAGGATAAGTGGGTGCATTGCTGCTTGCTCTATTTGCTAGTTAAAACTGAGACTTTTGCAACATTTATTATCCTTGTGTCATTTTTAATCATATGTGGAAGAGGAGAAAGAAATATTGGCCTATAAATGTGGCCTAAAAAATATTCAGCACACATCAGGGGATAGAGCCATATCAAAATAAGTGGTATTGGTTTTAGCTAAATAAAAACTGTAGTGGCAAATCTCTACTCCTTAACCGGCATTCAGACAGCTGTAATAATAATACTGATACCAAATATAGCAACTGCATTGGCATGGGATCGAGCTTATGCATATATATTTTAATGTCCATTCCTACCTAGCCCAGGACATAGATCTCTCCTCAGCTTGATTCTCTGGTAGGTGGTCTCCTGCAAAGCTGTAAACCTGCAGTTTGTAGGACCGTTGATGGCCCCAACGGTTTTTTTTTCTGCTGGCGATGTGGAGATAGCGAGGTGTCTTTTTGCCATAGCGTAGCGCTGCTTCCTGTGAAGAGAATAAAGAAGTCCCACAGTGAAAATTTGAAACATGAGAAATAGTTTACAGAAAGGAAATTGAGAGCAACACTCAATGAGAATATATAATATAAATCAGGCATCCCATTAGAATTATGTTAAACACTTAACTCCCTTAACTTGAATGTAGAGAAGTCATGAAGTGCAAGGTAGCCCCAAATAGTTGGTTCTAAATTTGTAACCAAAGTAAGGTTTTTCCACATAAGCAGTTCTAGCACTAAGTGGATACTGTGCTGAGACCAATTCTCCAGAGGTTCTTTTTAGAACTGCTTGTACCTTCAAAAAATGAAGCACAACCTCAATTCCACCTAATTACATCACATTATATCACATCAACAAATTGCAGTGGCACATCTGGTTAGAAGATAGTTGCAGTAATGTACACAGACTAGATAGATAAACTCATCCAGAGTGCTTCTCAACTAAGGAGAGTCCTGGAAAGTCCTGACTTAAATTCAGTTTGACTTGATATCTCTGGAGACATCTGAAAATGGCTGCACAGACGGCTCCTATGAATTCTGATGAAGCTGAAATGAACTATGAGGAAGAATGTAGGAACCTCTCTAAAGATAAATGTGTTAAGCTGTTGGTATCATATTCAAAATGATTTGAGGCTGCAATTGCTGACAAAGATGGATCAATAAATTATAAAGGGCAATGATTATTGTTGTAGTTTAAATAAATGTATATAAAATTTTGTAATGTAAATAAATTGCTATAAATCTCACCCTGTGTGGGTGACCCTGAGGACTACTGGAATAACACACAGATGGTGTTTGGCAAAAGGGATGCTGTGATTGCAAATGTAACCCAGGTCACATAGCCTGATTATGAGGCATAGCGATCACAAATTGATCTGCTACTTGCTGCTTTACGTGTTACCTGATGACTCATGGAGAGCCTGCTAACACCTGCTGCCATTTCTGTCAAAGCGTTGGGTCCAAATGTTCTGCCCAGTGTCCTGTGTTGGATTCACCTTATGGAACTGTTCAAGATGGTCAGGAGCTCTATGCCCAATATCTGAACCACTTCCAGAAGCCAGGAGAACAGCCAGCATCATATCTGCAATGGCTTTAGCTTATGCTTAGAAAGGTTGTGAGGAAAGGAGGAACTTCAGCTACTGAAACAGACAAACAACTTCTTAGGCAGTTGCGTCTGCGTGTTGGCAACAGGCAAAAGAATCACTGATGATAAAACACATCGGTTCAAGCCCTTCTAAGCAAAAGATTAACACCCAGTCACAAAGTACCTGTTCTTGTGGCCATTCAAGTTCTACCAACAAGCTTATAGAGTTGAAGAAACAAATACAGCAGCTCCAACACCAGATTTCTGTTTTCATGTCTGCACAGAGAAAGAAAAAGCCTGTGGAATCCAATTCTGCATCATGTCAACAAAACTGTCCGTCATAACAGTCTATAGCAAAACCAAAGCCACACTATTGCTTTAACTGTGGTAAGGACGGGCAGATTTCTACCTCCTGCACTAATACAGATACTCCCAGTCTGGTTGAACAAAAGAAAAAGCAACAAGCATGAAAAACCAGAAGCATGAAGTTAAACGAGAAACAGCTTCTGTGTCGGGACTCACGGAAGCTTCCATCACCTTCAGTTCCAAGGTACTGTACAGGGTGATGGGTGTGCCAAGAGGTCTTGTGGGAACAAGGAGCACTGGTGAAATCCAAGTGAAAGGAACCCAATTCAATTGTCTCCCTTAACACTGGCTCCCAGGTCAGCACAGTACCACACTCTAAACCATCAAACCACTGGAAGACCTGTTAGAAGCAGGAGGAGCATATGGACAATCTGTACCATATGTGGGGTAAATTGAACTAAACATCACATTTCCACCTGATGTTCTCAGCTTAACCATCATTGTTGACACCCTGGCTTTTGTGGTTCCTGATTTAAAAGAGCCTCAGCATGCATCCTGATGAGCTCTTCTAATCTGCAGCCTCTGGATATGAAGCTGTTGTCAAGATAATTCAGCACCATCACACATGTAATACAGATCATCTGTTTGCCACACTGCAACTTAACCATGCAACTTATCCCCTGGCCAAACAACCGGCCATTACAAGGAGAAAAGGCGGAGGTGGTAAAACACCCAGTGCCATGCTCCCTGCCTGGTGACCCTCATTGTGAAATCATGTCTTGTTGTTCGCTGTCACACCAACGCTGCCATCTGACAGTCATTGTGACCAAGCAATCTAATCATCTGTAGGGGTTGAACGACTACATATTTTTTAAGGTCGACTACATCATGATAATAGTCGAGTCGATGTCAACTAGTCGCGGTGACGTCACAGTGACGTAAACGCAAAAACCCTTCACAACTACTTGGAGGCTTTATTAGCTATTTTC
>JAUZNJ010035771.1:0-12117 GCA_034780135.1 Jordanella pulchra
TATATATACTGTATATGCTTATGTATTCCACAGTGTCCTTTACAGTAAGAAAGATCCTAGGTTCAAATCTCAGCTGGGCTATTTCTGTG
The DNA here is from genome assembly GCA_034780135.1 of Jordanella pulchra. Taxonomy (NCBI): domain Eukaryota; kingdom Metazoa; phylum Chordata; class Actinopteri; order Cyprinodontiformes; family Cyprinodontidae; genus Jordanella; species Jordanella pulchra. The sequence continues at coordinate 90 of JAUZNJ010035771.1, forward strand.
TTGAAATTTAGACTCAACCTGTGAGTTGAGAAGAGACATGAAGTTTCCCCCTGCAGTGAGGAAACAGGTGATATGGTGAACTGAGCTCAATAAGTTGCTCATCAGTGTGTACATTTTGAAGATTGCCACTAAATAGGTCATCTTAGTGCTCTCTCTGCCTCCCCTTCCCAAACTGGTATTAAATATGAGTGGCTAGTGTGAATAATCCAGCAGCAATTGAAGTACCGGGACCCCAGAGACAAATCCGATCTTTCATAACCTGCCGGTCTTTTATAATATTTAGCATAAATTGTGAATACACAAAAAATATAAAAGCATTTTAGCAGCCAGTTAGTGGCAATGTAGCGGATGCATGTTATAGTGGGAGGTGCAAGGTAAATATTTACAATCTTTTTACATTTTAGATAAGAAATGTATCCAGTTGTTGCTTAATTTTAAATAAAAAAACAAGATCTTTTATTTATTGATGTCATTTAATGTAATATATTTCTGGTCTGGTAATCCAAAACCAGCTCTTTTATCTAAGTGTTAAGATGTCCTTTTTTCTACAGGTATTATTAATATGCACTGTTCTTTATTGAAGGTTAGGCTACAGTATAATTCACTCATCTCTTTAAGCGCAGTTATACTAACTGGGACCTAATTAAGTTTAATGAAAAGCTTAGTTATTATGATCAGATTTACAATTATTTCATTACATATTCATCTGAGACTTAATTTACTTCAAACTGTGCTTAGACCAATTTTTACCAAAACAAAAAAACTGTTGCTTACAGAACGATTCATATAGTAAAATAAATTACCCAAAAACAGTATAAAATTGAAAAGACATCAGATTTAAATGCTTAAAATAAAGTTTATCTATGTAACATATAAAACGAGAAGTTGGATTAATTATGTGCATATTATATGTTACTGTCTGATTGTGTTAAAGGTTGTATGAATAATTTTTGCAATTTATCATTTCATGGCGGAAACTAATGGGGATCTTAAATAAACTTTTTTATTTCATAATTTCATGTTCAAATGTTAATTCATTTCTGTCAGCTTTTATCAGTGGATTATGTTTCGAATATAACCATTTATATTTAATCGTATGGTCATATTTATGAGATGATAAATAATAAAATTCGTAATTAATACCCTGGTTATAATATAAAATAAATTTAAGAACACAAAAAAAACGTATGAACTGCCTAATATCAGACACTAGAGGGCGCAGTTCTTGTTTACTCATCAGGTCGTGGTCATTCCCACTCAAACCGGCCCTTTTCCTTCATAATACCTCTCGTTTATAATGCATTTTCTCGTCCCCCTTCATTGTCCGAGTCGTTTAGTCATACTTAAACGAATCAATGGGAGCGGTAAGCCTCTCTGTTCCTGAAGTTGGGGGTCGCTTTGTCCCCCTCTTTGTTCGGGGACGCTCCGGCCAATAAGAGGCGGCGCAGAGACGCTCGCAGGGATATAAATACAAAGCAGCAGCAGCGGGGGCAGCAGGAATGAACAACAACATTAGGAGACACTTCGAGCACAGGGCCAGATACTCTTTTGATCTTTCGATATTTTTCTTCACTTAACATAAGGTAAGTTACTTTTTTATTTGTTGTTGTTTTTGTTGTTTTTTCTTTTTAGAAATATGGGAATAGTTGGTTGTTTATGCCGTTTGATGCAAACTTTGGCTCCTCCTTACCTTCAACTGTTAACGCTAGAACAAAGGATGGCTTTGGAAAATTACTGGTGTTCCCATCTCTAAACAGATTGACAACAGGTAGCCTTCATTGCATATTATTAAATGTAAAACTATGCTTTCATAATATTATCCTATTGTAAAATATTCACTCATACTGTTGCCCATAAAGTTGTTATAATACATTTAGTTAATCTCTTTTAATGAGATGATTTAATATCTGACAAATAGAGCATCTTATGTATGAATCCCCTCCAAATAATGAAAAGGGATAACTGAACTTCAGTAAAAATGAAACAAAATGTTCCAGGTTTATGGAAATGTGCAGAGATCAGCAAAGAAGCCAACATCTGTCTTCTTCTCCATTTAGGTTACAGGGTCAGGAAGATGGCCACCTCAGCAAGTTCAAAACTGTGCAAAGCTGTGAAGCAGCTCTACATGGATCTCCCTCAGGGAGAAAAGGTCCTAGCTATGTACATATGGATCGATGGAACAGGAGAGGGACTGCGGTGCAAGACCAGAACCTTAGATTTTGAACCGAAATCCATAGATGGTAAGATGAGTATGCAGTAAAAAGTGGTTGATCATTTTCCGCTCATATGCATGTTGCAGGCATTTGATCTCTATTCTTTTATCCGTTAGATCTTCCTGAGTGGAATTTCGATGGCTCCAGCACCTACCAGTCAGAGGGCTCCAACAGCGACATGTACCTCATTCCTGCCGCTATGTTTAGGGACCCATTCAGAAAGGACCCCAACAAGTTGGTCCTCTGTGAGGTGCTGAAGTATAACCGTAAGCCAGCAGGTAAGCCAACTTGGAGGAAAATTGAAAAAAGCTGACAGAGAATTTTGTATTTTTCTTTTGCTGAAGTTTTCATGCCGTCCAAACAGAAACAAACTTGCGGCGCAACTGTAAACAGATCATGAGGATGGTGGAAAACCACCACCCATGGTTTGGCATGGAGCAGGAATACACCATTCTGGGAACAGACGGACATCCCTTCGGCTGGCCCTCCAATGGCTTCCCAGGTCCACAAGGTGATTGTACTAAATGTTACTATGAACATTTTTAAGAGTCATCCCTAGAGAGATTCTTAACTTTTTCTTGATCTTTCAGGACCGTATTATTGTGGCGTTGGAGCCGACAAGGCCTACGGACGGGACATAGTGGAGGCCCACTACAAAGCCTGCCTGTACGCGGGGGTCCAGGTCTGTGGAACCAACGCTGAAGTCATGCCAGCTCAGGTAGTTCTTCAACAATTCATTCCTAAACACAAAGTATACAAACACGTTATCTCACCCTGGTATCCACGCTGCTGTTTCAGTGGGAGTTCCAGGTTGGACCCTGTGAAGGTATCAACATGGGGGACCATCTTTGGATCGCTCGCTTCATCCTGCACAGAGTCTGTGAGGATTTCGGTGTGGTGGTGTCATTTGACCCCAAACCCATCTCAGGAAACTGGAACGGCGCTGGGTGCCACACCAACTTCAGCACAAAGGAGATGCGTGAGGAGGGGGGGCTCAAGTAAGGACCAATCTAACCTTTTCAATTAGATATTTTTCCATATACTTCTACCTACAGCTTCTTATCCCCAAACTTTTCTCCCTCCTGCAGAGTCATTGAAGAGTCAATCGACAGGCTGGCAAAGAGACACATGTATCACATACGGGCTTACGACCCCAAAGGCGGGCTTGACAACGCCAGGCGCCTGACCGGCTGTCACGAAACCTCAAACATTGATGAATTCTCCGCAGGCGTGGCCAACCGCGGAGCCAGTATTCGTATCCCCCGTTTGGTGGGACAGGAGAAGAAGGGCTACTTCGAAGACCGCCGTCCATCTGCCAACTGCGACCCTTATATGGTCACAGAGGCGCTGGTGCGCACCTGTGTGCTGAGAGAAGAAGGCGACGAGCCCACAGACTACAATAAATGAATAATCCACCAGGAAGAGTCACTATTTATACTGTATTTAGTCATGTGTCTATTTTAAGACTCAGTAGAAAGACTTTATTCATCTTTGATTTCGTACTTGACAGATGAAATAGTTGAGGTGTCCCTTCATGAAGTTGTACGCATCAACTGGCACAATCACTGCCTTCTATCACTAGTGGGTTTTGCTACAGTATTAAGTCATCGTTTCTTTAGATCTGCACCATTACTATCTCTTTTAACTTGTACTAATGTAAACTATTAAAGTGCCTCAGCTTTTTGCTGTAGCCATTAATAACTCCCAACCAAAGGATCCCAAAGACATTTGAATGTTTCTGCAGCCTTGACCTCCCTTCATAGTTGGGTCATCATCTAAAACCAATTTCCCTTTATACGCTTTGTAAATGATGCATGTCTGTTTTGTCTCTTCATTTTTTCACCAGTTATTAACACTGCAATAAATTGCTACTGTTTTTACCTTTGCCTTTTGTCAGTTTCACTCTGACACATACCAGCTTGTCATGAGCAGAACGTCAGCTGAACCTCGGAAATGTGACCGAGACTGTTATAAAAGAAAATGCTCTGTAATGTTTAGCAAACTGTGCCTCATTTAGATCAACTAAAACACGCACATATCGTCTCGGTTATTAAGTGATGCAAAATGGAGCAGAGTTAACATTTTATTTATCAGATAACTGACACGAGTGAATCTTCAAATGATTTAAGGCTGTTGTAAAAGAGAACTAGAACCGGCTCAGTTTGAAAATAGTACGTCATCCGTGTCTGTTCTGATATGGTGTCTTTAACCAACTCTGATATGGTTTAAATGATTCTGACTAAATGCCAGAAAAATGGAGGACAAGAATGAGAGAGACTATCAGGAGACATCAAGGCTGTTTGTTCAGCATTAAGAGGGAAAAAAATGGCAAATATCTGTAACTGGAAAACTTCTCTAACCAATTAATACCATGTTGTGTCACATGATGCCGCTGGCATTACATGCTTAAAAAAAGTCTTGGTGCCTCTAAATCTCTTTAAGGTGCGGTGACAGAAAAAACTAGTTTAATTTTAGTTGCCGTGCAAAGTCTAACCGAGAGGTTATTCAGTTAAACACACAGAACTGGTTCAGTTATCAAGATTACTGGAAACAATCGGATGATTTTAGTGCAGCTTTTTTTTCCAGACAGGGCAAGTTGTCGTCTTTTTGTCTGAATAAAAGCTGAAGTAATTATTTTTCTTTCTGTTAAGGACTGATAGCATATCTTCTTTTGTTTTTTCTTATCATTTGGGAATTTATCCTAAATTCATCAGGCTTGTGTTTGGTTTATTTTAGTTCAAGGCCTGTAAACTGATTAGTGATGTCAATGAGATGATACACAGCTGCAGGTCACTCATCTCCTTTGACGAGACATTACTCCCAGAGGTGGGTAGAAACTACTAAACTTTCCTTAATTACATTTACTTAAGTAACTTTTAGGGGAAATGTGATACTTTACTGTACCTTTTACTTATATAATATTCTTGTGGAAGTATTGCTACTCTTAAGTACATTTACAAGGAGTACTTGAGCTAACTGATGATCAGGTACACAAAATGGTTGAAAACGTTGCTGGAAGTTGCATTACCTACAACAAAGATTTGATTTATAAATTTATGTTAAAAAATGAGTTAAAGGTGCTTCTTTTTCACAGTTTTTTTTAATATGTTACTTCTTAGCATTGTTTTATTTTTATCTTATACTTTTAAAGTAGCAGATTTTGAAAATAATTCTCTGACTTATCACCAGGTCTTTATATCTGACTTTTGTTTTTAACATTACATTTGATTTTATGAGCTTTTAACAGCTTAGTACTATAGTAGCCATTCTGTGTACTTATTTTATTAATACTTGAGTAATTCATTTGATAACAAATTTTCTATACTTTTACTTGAGAAAAAAAAAGCAGCGTTGCTCTTATTTTAATACACTTTTAGGAACTCTATCAACCTCTGATGACAACTTTCTCCACTGAACCTTTTATCTAGACAGAGAAGTTTCCTCAGAAGTTTTATTGGACCTTGTAAGCAGACCAAAAGGAAACTCACATGCATTACTTTTTTATTCAAGGAAAAGTGCATTATATTTTTCCTCACTGACTGATATTGTGAAATATTGTGTCATTAATTTAGGTCTGCCTTAAAGGAGTGATTTGAAAATTTTGTTAGACGGATTTTTGGAGCTCCTGGGGACACTGTCATTGGTTAAAATTGGAAATTTCTGTTGTGTTTTACTTGCATTTGAAAGTATGTTTCAGAAGGGAAGGATTCCCAAAGCAGAAACACCTGCACAGCATAACAGATACTGCTATTCTAATAGGTAGACGCAGGGACTGTTTGCCCCCACACTCCTGTTGCTGAGTTTTTAGTGTTTCTTCTGGTGTGTTGTGCGCTGAAATCACAATTGAAACCTTGTCATAAAAATGCTTTTTTTAAACTATATGGAGACAGACTAAGACCTTTGAGGTGAGCACTGTGGTCTCCACCAACATCAGAAAGAGCTGAGATTCTGCTGTGGGGTCAGAAGTTGGGCTGCTTTAAATAAATACTGGTTCATTTATTGTGAACCTTTTCTTGTTGTTGTTTGGATGAAACACTTGAAGCAGCCTCATTAGACCCAACAGATGGCTATTTTGAATTTAACCAACACAGCAACCAGCAGCTCAGCCATGACCCAGCTCTTCCTAACGCCACCTCAGCTCTCTGAACAGCAGAGGGCCTGAACATGTATCCCATCCAGAGGTGCAGCTTTATCCTCTCGCCCTGCAGACCATCATCATGAGGAAATCAACAACAGCAGCTCCAGGATAGGAGCCTAAAGCCATGTGCTGATCAACTTGCAGGATTTTGTTCTGGGCATCTTTAACCTCTCTCTGTAGCTCTTCATGAAATCAACCATCTCCTTCCTAAAAGGTTCCCATCCTGCCACTCTGACCCCAGCAATCATGAGGTGCTTTGAACGGATCTTCATGTAGTTCATCAAGACACCATCCCTGCCGTCAATGACGGGGAAAGGATGCTGTCTTGTTAGCGCTTCCCATCCCTCTGGCTCATCTACAGCATCCTAACACCTGTGTAAAGATGTTTTTTCAGCTCGGCCGTTAAAACCTGCTGGTCTTGAAGCTCCACAGCCTCAATCCATCTGAACCATTTCACTCCTTGATCAGTGAGTAAAGTTTACTCACCAACAGGCCCCAGATGTTAAACATAGGGGAACTCACATCTGTGCCGCTGATCCTTAACACCGGCACACCTCAAGGTTGTGTTCTCAGTCCTGCCCTCTTCACTCTCTTCACATATGATCCTCTACCACATCTGGATTCAGTTTATGCTGCAGAAGCGAGAAATACTCCCTACCTCACACCCACTTCCATCAGGAAGAACAACTCTTTCCAAAAGCTGTGAAAGTAAAGTATTTATTAACGAGGCTATAGGGACATGGTGATAAATAAATAAAGGGTTCCTGTCTTTCTGCTTTGACTTAAAAGTAAACCTAAACCCCAGTTATTCAGTAAAACATACACATACCAGAAAAGAAGTTAATATTTTCATTTAAAGAAGGGTTTATTAATAAGAGTTGCTTTGGATCATCAGGTGTTAAAGACCATGTTAAACACATTACAAATGTCATAAATGTGTTGTTCTAAGTGTGTAAAAAGTCTCCTAAACATTAAAGATTTTGTTGTTTTTTGGGTGTGGCTAAAAAGGTGTCCAACTGTCATCACATAGCTGCTAGTCTGTGTTTCTCACCATCACTAGTGGTGACTTACTGCTAACTAGCTAACAAGTTATGGCTCACTTATCTCATCCTGCTTCCCTCTGTGTCGCAGTTTGCAGGGTAGTAGCTTGGTTGGTTTTGATCATCATCAGCTGTTAAAGTTTTTGAAACAAATTTTTAATGTCTTGACCATCACATCATCTCCTAACCTGAAGTTTTTATGCTGCATCAACAAATATGGACTGTATATATTACAGGCACAGAGAGCTTGAATTAGGGCAACATAAAGTGTAACTCACCCCAAAATCCACTTGGATGCATTTAAAAGGCATACAATGAGTCTGCATGGAGCTATTTTAATGTTACTGTGCTGATTTTTTTTAGTTTTGTAATATTTTTCTCAAAATGGCCTTAATGCTGGTCTAATTGGTTGGACAGAACTACGCTAGCTACAAAATCCTTACTAAACTCTCCACCCCAAACTTAACCCCTCAAGGTCTCTTGACACCAGGGAAGGATATTGAATTTATTCACTTTTGTTGGTGCTGAACAAATTCCATTGGTAGGACATAATACTATTCATGTAAATTCAAACGGTAGCATGTTTCGGTAACTAAATGCATCACTGCGATTAAAAAGGGAGAGGAATAGTGGTCAATTTTCACAGTGGACATGAATTAAAGTGGCATCGCACATGCAAGAGAAGCTGCTGCTACATTAAACAAAGCTCACATGGCACTGACCATTTTTGTGGTTAATTTTCAATGCCTGATTAGTGATGGGGTTGTGCAATTAAACCAAAGTGATTAAACTTTAAATAGATCAGGGTTGTGATGAGACTATATTTCTGTATCGTGGAGCTTTAGTTAAAACCTTAAGAAGAGCAAATAAGTAGCTTATTGATGTAGCTAAAGTTGCATATGCACCCATATTGGATTTTGAGGTCAGAGTAAGAAAATGTCAAACTTTTCAAAGTAATTTTTTTTTTTTTTGAGGGGGAGGGGGGCACAAAACAGCTTATTTTAATTTCATGTTCTTCCCTTAAAGAGTCAAAACACTTACCTATCAAATGTATTTAAAGTTTAGGTTATTTATAATTGTTTCTGTTCCCTTGTTTGCAAACAAGACTTTCATTAATAAAGACCAGTACTCAAGGCTCAGGATCACTCTTATTAAAACTGTGAACGGTATCAGCAGCCTTGGTATTTAGGGTGTTTTTTTTGTTCTTATAAAGATTCTGCACATCTCAAGCTGCGCTCTGCTGGGTTCTTGTAGACCTCGCGTGACAGCCCTTACATAAGCTGGAGTCATAATACGCGCAGCAGCATTTGCGTACAGCTATGCATTTGACAAGAGTTTAGACCAGACCAAATTCAATTTGGCTCAGAGCTAACTGCCAAGGAACGGACCCCAAATTACATTGAAGCACTGGTCTCCTTTAATCAAATCCAGCAGTAAAGCTCAGGAAATGTTCCAACACTTGCTGTGAGTCATCAGGACAAACTCAGCAGTGAGGCTGATGCTTCAGATAGGTAGGAAATGTTGTCTTCATTTTAAACACTGGAGAAAGCAACATAGAAAGCTAACCATACCCAAAGTGTATTTAAGAGTATTAGAAAACCTCCAATCGTGACTGCATTGTTATGTACCATTGCACAACCTTGAACTATTCTATTGTAATGTCAGCTGAGCTCCTCCTAAGTCTCTCTACCTCTTTGTTGTCCTTCACAGGTTCGACTCTAATTCTGTGTCTCTTTCAGCAGTATGAACATTTTAGATGCAGATGGATAACTTTCACAGACAGGGTTTCAGATGGCATACGCCTGAAAGGCTTTACTCTTGTTTCCATGGCAGCCTGGTTCGAAGCTCTAGCAGTCTGATTTGGAAGGAGGAGTTGGTAGGGCACCCTAATGTTTTATATAGCAATGTTGGTTTGAAATATATTTAGGACACACAAATACGTACAAAATACAGTCCAGAAACTGTTAGGTTGGAGATGCCTTATCATGGTGTCTCTAAAGTTTAAATAGTCTCACCTTTATCTGAGAAACACAACCAAAAACCTCTATCACTGTTAATAAAGACATAAAAATGACAGTAAGTCTGGAGTTAATCAGATAACACGGAATTTAAGAAGCAAATAAAGCTTCATCCTTGCAGCTCCAGACCTAATCTCATCACATGCGTCTCATCCTCTGTGCTCCAGAGGCCCTTTAGGCTGCTTATCACCACTTATACTGATGATAGCACGCTGACTGTGAATACCCCCTATCACCCTTCTCTTGTGGACCCCCACCACCACCACCCCTCACTTGTTTGTGGTTTTTTTGGGATGTGGAGAAAAAAAAAGCAAACTGTTGCAATGTTCCTGGCTTGAAAGGCGGAAAGTTGTACAGCTGTAAAAGCAGAGCTGTGGTGTGAGAAAGAAAAGTTTAAAAAGCTAAATGAACAAATATGGATGAAAACCAGACCACCAGCAATGCTGCATTTTTACTCTTGTGGCGGTAGAGGACCTGACATCAACGATTTGCTCTGATCCTAAAAGGTTGATTATAGAGGGAGTCATTTTCAGAATGAGTGGTATGCCTTAAAACCAGGGAACAATTTAATAAGGGGTTAGCATAAGGGCTGTACTTTTTTTTTGTTTCTATTTCCTGTTTTGTGATGGTTTGTCCTTGGAGGCTCCCACACTTTGAGCTCTCTTTAATTCTTCCTCACTGTGGAATAATGATGCTGAAATGTGATCCATAGCACGAGTGATTCTAGCCAGGGTCCAACGGGTGCCAGTGCCACTGTAAAACTGTTCCTGTGCTAAAGAAATATTCTTGATTTTTATGATGAGATGCTTTGGCAGAGAAACATAACTTATTGGCCCTTTGTACCAAATAAATGTTTTACCATTTAGTTTCAGTTTAAATGTTAAGTCTACAAGTTGTTCATCAAAACGATAAGTTTTCCCAAAATAATACATTCCCAGAAGGTCTGAGTGGTGGGGGAAAAGTATTACTCTTACAACAAATACAATCATATGCAGTACATATAAAATAACAATATTTTATACATTTTGACAGGTTTGAAATACATAAATATTCGCTTCTGGTTTTGATGCCAGCATCAACACCAACATTAAGAAGAGTAGATTTAAGTCAGAGAGAGAGAGATGCAGCAGGCAGTGGGTACGGAGTAGGGACACTGCTGCTCAGGTCACAAAGCACCATTCATGCAAACGCTGCCACTGCTAATAAAATATTTTGGGTAATAGGACACGACCAGCTGGAGTTTAAGTTACGTTGCCAGTGAGCTAAAGAGTAGTAATGTTCGAACATAGACGTTCTTTGTGCCGGCGTGCATGTCCTATTAAATTTTGCTGTACTGCTGCACGAGCTCTGCAGCTGACTGATTGATAAGAGAGATGAGAGAACGGGATAATAATGACCAGCCCACTACAGAGCACCATGTGAAGCTAAGTCAAAGTACTGTATACTGTTTTTTTCTCCCTCAGGGGAAATTTGCTTTCTGTTGCAGCTTCTCCTAAAGAAATAAACTGACAAATGAATGAATAAGCATAATGTTTGCAATGGTTGTTTTTGTGATCATGCATTTTAGGAGATAAGATTGTGAAACGTATCTGCAAAAACTGTCTGTTGATGTTTATGGGGGAGTGAGACGAGCTGTTGTTGCCACAATCTGTCCCTGCTGTCCTGATCAATCTCAAAATCTGAACATTTGATTGTTCTCTCTAGTTATCAAACCAACAGGTCAGACCTGCATACAATCCAAAGGTTGCTCTGTGTAAAAATCTACATAAGAATCTCTTTACAGAGACCCTGAGTCTTTAGATAAAGTTCAGACGTTGGTGGATCCATTATGCATGAAGTGAGAAAAACAAACGTACTAGTAGAGCTGGACAATATTTCAATATCAATATACAGCATATCGTGATATGGTTTAATTCAATATTGCTGATATGACTTTTACACACATTTCTGATATTTCAATATACATACATAATAGTCTATAAATTCAGCATTTGTCACTAACTGATGATCCAGGTTTTAATGGAATTTCATGTATTTTTGTTTTCAAAGATTATATTTCTTAAATGTTATGTTGGTGGACTTTCTGAAACATTGCAAAATATACGTCATAAGTTTGTATAGACGTCCTTTGTGGGCGTTCTTGGCTGTCTTCCCAAGGCTTTTATTTTTTCTACATTGATATCAAACATATATTGAATCGACAGAAATGAAGAACTGTATGGTGATATAAATTTTGGCCATATCGTGCAGCCCTGCGTACTAGGTACTCATACGAGTAGATTAAAGAGTAGATTAAATTAAAACACACACATAATCTACAGTGTTTGGACAATGAAACTAAAACTCCTGGTTTTAAACCACAATAACTTGTTAGTATGGTGCAGGGCCTCCTTTTGCGACCAATCCAGCGTCAGTTCGTCTTGGGAATGACATATAAAGTCCTGCACAGTGGTCAGAGGGATTTTAAGTCATTCTTCTTGCAGGATAGTGTCACGACCATTTTTGTGGTAAGGTCACGACGTGATGCTGGAGGAAAGGAAATTGTTTCCTGACTCGCTCCTCCAAAACACCCCAAAGTGTCTCAATAATATTTAGATCTGGTGACTGTGCAGGCCATGG
>JAUZNJ010035772.1:0-12117 GCA_034780135.1 Jordanella pulchra
GACAGTTCATTGAAAATACATTGACAAGTAGGAAAGGGGCAGGACATTATAAGATGTATCTTCTACCTGCTCCTTTTTGAACAGAAAATATAAAAATGTCACATGGGGATAATAATTTGTTTCATATTTTATTTCTTAAGGTTGTTTCATTCTATTTTATTTTATTTTCTTTTTGATTGTTTTAAAGTCTGTTCGAAATAAATAAATAAAAATAAATATATAGACAAAGGTTCACCTAAACTTTTCCACTAAATGGTTTCCAGCAATGTCTCGACCTTCTGGTTAGTGATTAGATGAAGCTTGGAGTTTCTGTTTTCAGGACGAAAAACATTTGGATTACCAACACCCTCTGGGAAATATTAGATTAGGACAAAACACAAGTTAGGAAAGTTGTTCAAAGTTCTTCTTAAAAAACATCCACCAAGTTTTGCTTATTTGAAGACCCCAAAAGCCCTCATTATATGCGAGGAAAACCTGTTCAGGTCTGCAGGAATAATCCACAAACCACAAAACTCCCAGCCTGCAATCAAATGGAGATTACAGGGAAACTAGAAAAAACTGCTTTCACTTCAACGGCCCCTGCTTCGAAATCAACAATGTAAAGCTTGACTGAATTATGCAGCTTAAATAAAATCCAATCTGGAGAACAGTCCTTTATGTTGAAACCGCTACTACTGGCGGTGGTGAGCCAGGTTAAAAGCTGGGTGTGTTCCTGTAAGCTAACTGAATTAAATGAACTCTTTGAATTCTGCAATGACAGCAGTTGGACAAAATCCATGAAACCAAAAAAAAAAAAAGCAGCTTAGCTGGAGATCTAATACTCCCTAAATTAGCTAACTTTCACACGAGCAGTGAATGCATGTAAATGTTTAACGAGAACTGAATTCTGAAACGTTGTCTTTGTTGAATTGTCCCTTCTGAGCTACTGTAGTCGCAAGAACAAAGAAAAATAAGTCAGATGAGTCAAATGTTAGCTGTTAACGCCTATAGCTCACATGTGTGTTTTTTTCATGGGACAGATCAGGGAAATCACCCTCCTCATCTCCAGTTACATCAACAGCGCTCATCAGCAGAAGGCCGCCGCCCACCACCTGTCCGCCCCGGCTCTGATGGTGGCCCAGCCCGTCAGCCTGAAGAGCAAAGAGCTCAGGAGCAAATCCCCACCGGCGCTGGGACGCTCAAGCAAGGCCCCTACACTGCTCTGATGGACCCCAACTAAACAGATTTATATTATTCTAGCTTAAAAACGAGTTTTATTTGCAGCTGTAACTCCATTAGTCTCAGTCATTTTTTTCAAATATCTTCAGGATAAAAGGCGAGAAGAAGCTTTAAAAACTGATCTGAGTGTATGTTCGCTTCTGAGATAGGAGGGCAATGCTGTTTATGAATGTTTTCCAGATCAGGGTTGTTTTCCCTCTGTCAAATTTGGCTAAATATCATTTTTTAAATAGAGCTAAAATGTCAAAACAAAGTGTCTAATATTTGAATCAATCTGTCAAAAATCTTTGTCATGATAAAAATTGATCCGTCTCATGTCCCAACTGATCTAAAGAGTACATTCTCTCTTTGATTCAGAGAGCTCTTGTTGCATTAAAGAGAGAAATTTAATTCTCATGTTACAGAAATCTATTTATTTTGATTCTTTAAGACCAATCTTTACAGAATAACAATAAATATATTGTTTTAATCCAGGCTGCAAGAGTAGTTTCACTACTTTATAAGAACACAACTTCAGAACTACTAAAACATTTTCTCCTCTGAATATGCATCAAGAACAAGCTGCAGGAATGACATCATTTTTATTTTCTCAGCTTAGTTAGAACAGTTCTCCTTCCAGAGTAGATTTTCTCACTAACTTTTGGTTGAGATCTTGGTTCGTAAAGTGGACCGGATTCCTGGAGGAAAGGGCCACAGTGTCTTAGTGTTCTGCTATTGTTTCAAACCCAGTCTTAAGTTTTAGAGGAGACTCAAATGTGAACCATGGTAATAAAGTATCCCAGGGTGGAGATTCATTCTGATGGGTTCATTTAGATAATATATTCTTAAAGACAGTCAGAGCTATATTGAGACAAAATAACGTGAAAGTGCTGAGTAAGAGGCTGGTTCTGGTCCTTTAAGAGGTCTGGAAATGTTCATTTAGAGGTGAAATCTGAGGTCACTATAGCACAGGACTGACCAGATTTAAATGAATCCATTAAAAAATACTTTATGTCAAACCTGAGACCTTCATTGAGTCATAAACAGCTATGAAGGAGGGGCAGACTGAGGTCATAGTCTTACTATGTTACTGATTAACATAGTCTTACTATGTTACTGAAAATGTGCTGCTATCATCTTAATTAGGAGGGGGGGGGGTAAAAGATGTCCAGAGGTGTTCACCAGGTGCATCCTACAGAGTAGATACTGTTACCACCAGTTCAGAGCTTGCTTAACATTGGTAGCAAATGAGTTCATCTATGTGAAGCTTCTCCAGTCCAAAGAACAGCCAGATATTAGTGGGGGGTCTTTGTTTGAATTGGGGATTATAGAAAATCAAGGACAAATTCAAGCTTTTACACTAATTTGTATTTTTTATGTTATTTTTTAGGTTCTAGGGGTCTTTATTTTTGAAAGTAGGCAGACAGGCAGGAGGGGTAGAGAGGGAAGGACATGCGGCAAAGGTCGACTGGCTGGGATTCAAACCAGCGGCGGCTGCGTCGAGGACTGAGGGCTCCATACATGGTCGCGCATTTAACCACTACACCAAGGCCACGCCCCTAATCACACATTTTACTAAATTATACTAAATAAAAAAAACTTACCTACATATATTAATTACATTCATACCAGTGATGATGAAGTTGTATTAAAAATGTAAACATTGGCTTCAAAAGTTCCCTTTTTTAGAAAAAGCCATCAGAAGAATCTAGAACAAATACAAGAATCAGAACAGATCAGATGTATTTTGTATAAATGTCTTATATACTTTATTAATAGCTATATTTCAGTATCATTAAGGTCGCTCATACAGTAACTTGTTTCAGCTTCGTGTCGTGGCGAGAAAGAAGCAAAGGACGACAGTTATGCCTGCTTAGTTTTTTAAGCTGAACTATTGGGTACAATAAATATACAGGAAATAACAACAAAGAAAAAATGAAGAAATATCCTAAAAGAAGAAATAGAAATGTATAGATACGAGAAGTGCACAGAGTTAGTGTGCACCGGTTCCTTTTTTCCTCACATTTGCTGAGTTGGTTGTATTTTAAATTTGTCAAAGTAAAGTAGGGCGCATCGTGTTTTTCTAGTTACTGAACAGCCAGGAGAGTGGTAAACTTTAATCTCATACACCCTTTAGGCCTTTCTGAGAAAGAGAATAGCTGGAATCAGCCGACTCCCATCGGTTGGCAAGACTGTTTCTGTGCTTCTGCAGATTATTTAAATTCTTCACATTTAAGTAATGCTTTCATTTACAACTGCTGGGATACTTTGAGGGCTGTGCTGTCTGTCAGTTCCACAAAGACTAGAACATCACAATCCTGAGATGGATTTCCAGTTTGCCAAAGTCAGTTTCCAATGAAACCAATGTCCTTATTACTCATTAGTCTAACTCTATAACACTTTGGCTTTTCATAAAAAGGAATTCAAATTAAGGATTTTGTTTGGCATTGTTTAATAACCTGGACTTAAAGTTGCTCTAGAGCAAGGCATCCTCAAATCTGGCCCTATAGGGCCGGTGTCCTTTTAAACGTGTCTCTGCTTCAACACACATCAGTTAAATAATCAGGTCATTAGCAGGAGAACTTGGCTCCAAACTGAGGAGATAATTGAACAATGGTGTTCAGGTGTGGAAGCAGAGATGCATCTAAAATTTGCAGGTCGACGGACCTCAAGGGCCCGATGTGAGGATGCAATGTTTTGATCTCTGCGTTTCAGGAATGAAGAAGAAACCAAAATTTTGATATGTTGAGATAAACTTGTAATGTGAAGAAAAGCGTTTTGTGAAAACACTTCCTGATATGTCAATAAGTTTATCTGAAATGTAATCAATTTGGAGTTTAGAGATTCACATCTAGTAAAATCCCAACACATTTTTCTCACAAAAACAAACTTTAGTTTTTATGTTTGATGAGGATACTTTTAGTACTCTCTTAGATTACAGTGAAGTTAAAAGTAGACAGACAATGCTGAAAGCCTTGGACAAGAGTTTTTCTTCCCAGCAATGTAGCTTTTCCAACAAGTAGTATTGTACTAATACAGTCTTGCACGTTTACAAGATAAACATTTGCAGTTTTCTTCCAACCATGAAAATAATCAAATACGTGAAGGTTTTCTGTCAGATGGCAGTATTTATACAATTCTTTGCTTTTGGTGGAGTGGAAAACTTACAACATTCCCTCAAACATGAAACTCCCATAACACACAGTGGTGACAGGATCATTCTGTGGAGGATATTTGGAAGGGAAGTTGGTCTGAGTTTATTGGAGGGCTGGTAGAGTTGAACGTGAGACACTCCCTGAATCAAATATGTAAAAAACAAGACTGGGGCGGAGGTTTCCGTCTCCATGGAGGAGGACAAGAACCCAAAGCTACAATGAAAAGATTTGAATCGCCTGTTAAAATGCCCAAATATAAAAAAACTTTAACGCTTTTTAAAAGGAGGAACAAGAGAAAAAACTTTCAATGTTCAAATCCAATAAAGACAGCAGCTACATGAGGCTGATCCAAACAGCATCCGTTTTTTTGTTGTTTTTTTACACAACATTTTAAATGGTTTATAGAATTAAAGAATTATACAACCACATAAACAGTATTAGCAAACATGACACATCACGCCTGTAAAAATCCTTAAGAGACCAAAAAAAAAAAAAAACTCATTTTCCCGGCTCATTGTTTAAAGCTGAATGTTCATGTCGATACCTGCAAAAGGTGCTGGCAGCTGTGGACACGCCTTCATTCCTGAGAGAGAGGGGGGGCGGATATACGACACCATAACCTGTCTGAACCGGTCACAGCCCGGCTGAGGCCTTGTTACTATGGCGATGAAGAGGAGAAACTAGGTCTGAAGAAAACTATGATGCCTAGTTTACTTCACACTTGTTTTTGTGGTGGAAAACTTTCAAACGCCAATCTCTCCCTATACCCCCCCCCCCCCCCCCAAAAAAAACATAACTGGCTTTACATTCTCCAGCCTTTAAATTTTCCATTTGCTTTGTATACATACATGAGTCATAACTTCAGCAACCAGAAGAACGGGTTCAACGCGAGTTAGTTCTCTGGATCTTACGAGTTCCTGGAAAACCGTCCATTGACCAATACCAGAAGAATTATCTCAGTTTTCCCATGCTGTGTGGTTGAATCTTTTAAATCCAAAAGGCTAATAAGAAGAAAAAAAAAAAAAAAAATCCCGAAAACCCAAGGAATACAGGCAATTTAGAAAATCCTGTCAGGGTTTGGAAACTAAACCTTTCACAGGTGCCACACCCAGACCCGAAACTTTACCTAGAAGAGAAATACATTTACCCGAGAAAACCAATGTAGTTTATCCTAGAATTAAGATGGTTAATATGTTTAGAAGAGACTCCCTTCTAATAATGAATTTGGGGAAAAAAAAAAAAAAAAAAAGAGGTAATTTTAAAAGTCTTTTTATTAAAAAGTCAAACAACATAAGAAACTGTACAATCCATGATGAGGAATTTTCAGCTATTGAACAGATTCTAACATTAAAATGAATTATGTCAGACAGCGTCAAAAATAAAAAAAAAAGTCATTAATGGATAAATGTACCAATAGTTTCCACATGATATAAATAAACGATCAACCAGAAAAGCGTTTTCTGGAAGCAATCTCCATTCCTCGAATAAAGTCTAAAAACAAGGAAAAAACAAAAAATGGCACACTCCCTCTAAAGGCCGATCAGGTTCTTCATAGACTCCTTGCCACATTACATGTTGTCCTCCCTTGCCTATATGTAGGAGAAACATAGAGACGGGTCATACATCTTCAAAAACCTATCAAAACCAATAGTTTCAGATGAGAGTTGACAGGAAGTTGCCTTACCCGAGCCTTAGCGTATTCGCTCAGTTTGCGCTTATTAAGTAAGAACTACAAGAGGGAGAGAGAAATCGATTAGAGCTCTGCATGGCTTCATTCTGGATGTTTAACTTTCTCTAGTCTCAGAGGATGATGCTCTTACCAGAGCCAGAAGTCCGAGGAATACGACCACCACCACCACCACGATGACAGCAATGATTCCACCAGAGAGGTTCTTCATGGTGAAAGTAGGAGCCTTCTCATCCACATAGTACACCAACACCTTTTCCATCATCAGTTCATTGCCGTCTACTTTGGGACCCACCGGTTTGTCATCAAAGAACAGTGGGAGGACCTTGAACTACAGAGAATTGCACATCAGTGGGGGTCCAATCCAAACACGTCTAGCATTCAGTTTTTAATAGCCTTTTAGAAACTTACATCTTTCTCCAGGTAGTAGGCGATGTTGCCAAGGTTAGGTTCCTTTTTTCCCTTTTCCTTCTTTACATCCATCACAATGTAGCGAGCAGCAGGATCATACTAAAAAATAAGCAAAAGGCATCATTAGGAGAACCGGTTTTCAAGTCATCCTTAAAACAAGGTGAAAAATCCTCCAGTCATGAGTTACTCACCTGAACCTTCTCAATCAAACTCTTGTCAAATTGAAAACGTTTGGAAACAAAGTCACTCAAGGCACTGTTGGATACAACAGAAGTTTACATTATGAGGTGTAATCATAAATACAATGAATGGAATAGAAGGCTTTACACAAACTTACGTTTTCACAGTATCCTCATTCAATTGAGCCGAAATTTCTTTGTGCTTCAGCTGAAGACTGATCGAGCTGCAGGAGAGAAACAAATGGATTTAAATGTCAGACAACCTTTCCTCTAAAGTTAGCTGTAAATGCCAGAGGATTTACTCACTAGGTCTCCACCAGCTCAGGGCACTGGAGGTCCTTGTCTCCTCTGTCGGTTCTGCGGACACCAGCACTGTTGACACACCAGCACTCCTCCGTGTTGTTGCATTGCTTGGCCTTGAATGAGCCATCAGCCTCACATTCTGGGTCGTAGATCCCATCATTGTCCACAAAAGCCGTATCAACTGGCTTTCCAGCAATGCTCCGAACACTGAGGCCCTCCCTGGATCTGAACATCTCAGCCTTCATCAAAAAGCACTTTGAGACCACTAAAGAGTCAGGAAAGAAGACTATAAGAACACAACCAATATAATGATTTACCAGTCGAACAAAGTGTAGTGTACTCACGTTTTTTGCAGTCAATTACTCGTTTGTCAGTTTTTTCCATTTGAAGTGTACATTGACACTGAGCTCCAACTTTGTCACAAACGGCCCATTTCATGGTATCACATACACCACCTAGGCAAAGAAACAGGTCAATTTAAAACTAGAGCACATTAATTGATATCACTTCCAAAGGAACTTAAATGTAGAATTAGTTAAAATGGTTTAAAATCAATTATAATCATGTTTCATGAAAAACATGACAAGTAGGCAGCGCAAACAGGTAGACTGGCAGGTTTTTAACACCTGGGCGTTGGTTTCCGCAAACTAACAAAGTCCCTAGGGCGAGTTAGAACACCCAACCCCCACCTTCATCAACCTGAATGTTTTTGGTTTAATAGCTCTAAAGTTTATTTTCTAGGGTTACTGGCCTTGAATTCCGATAAGTCCAAGATTTTCAATTACATTAAACTAACCACAAAAACCTCACGTTAAAATTGATCAAATTTAATTTGTTGATTTTACTTACAGGCGTCAACGGTGGCGAGAGCTGCAAAAACAGCCAGGGATAGAAGGATAAAACTTCTCATTATATATTTTTTTTGTTTTCCACGCAAACAATCAAAAAAAACTTCTTATTTTCAAAGTCGTCTTTGTCTCCGTCCGTCTCCCGCAGAGGTCAAACACAGAATGAAGAAGGCGCCCAACAATACTTCCTTTTAGCTCCTGACGCAGGTGTGTCTACCGGGCGAACCTGTTTGAAGAGAAGCTTCACCGGGAGCGCGCACGCACAAAGAGCGCAAACACGTGCACGGCTCAGATAGTGGACGTAACAAGTGAAACTCCTGTTAATTCCGGTTGTTGGCTTTGCTGTGAACAACACCTGCAACGGAGAAGATTTATAAGAGACGCGGCTCCTTACGTCACTCTAGTTTGTATGGGGTGGGAATAGTTCACGTTCACCTGGTTCCGGTGTGACCAAATTGGTTTTCTGTCTCGGTCTCTTTGTTGACATACTCTCGGCTGTAAAAAACAACAACAAAAAGAAAACAAAAAGCTATTTGAGTTTCATTTGCTCTCTGTGGTGTTTCGGGCTATACACATGTTCTCAACATTTTCTAAAATAGTTTCATGTTTAGGCAAATAATCTAAGTTACACGAGCATCTAAAGACCTTTCAAATGATACCATTGGAGCAGAATATGTTGGCCACATAGTTTGAAAATGTTTTCAACAATTCTTATTATATGTTGCATTTTTTCTCCTTTTCAAATTTCAAGGTAGCCCAAATGTCTATAAAAAGTGAATATTACTAGTTTTATTCTTATTACTGTTTCATTAATCTCAGGTTATTTAAAGCAACACTTGTTGATAGTGGAATCAAACATTTCAAACTTGGTCAGTCTAGGAATTTTAAACATGCTGAAGAAATGTTTACCCACAGCATAACGCTACCCCCACCATGTTTTAGGAATGGGTTGCTATGTTTAGGATGTGCAGGGTCAGTTTCCCCACAGGTTTTACACACAAGCCAATAGGTGCTGTTTTAGTTCAATGGAAGGTCACACCTGACCCCATAGTAGCATGTGTTTGTTGTCTCCTCTGTTTGAGGGAAAGTTTTAGATCTGCGAAGAGTAGCAATTTAAAGTAATTCTCCTTTTTTAAGGGATATATTACATTTGTACATGTCCACTACTTACAAAAGTCAAACCTTACAGAAGGATTCTAATCTGAATGAATGAAAATATGAGAAAGAAATATGATTAATTTAATAATTAAAATAATTAATTTAATGTATTTAAGTAAAATAAATTGCCTTTTAAAAGGTTGATTTCTTATAATAGATATTTTCAGTGGGTAAGGAAGGGGAGCATAAAGAGCATCCTGCCCAGAGCACCATTCATACAAGAACTGCCATTAAAAAATCCTGTGGTAAACAATAAATTGGACTTCCACATGGCCTCTTCCAGCAGTCACTTTCTGTGCTTTACAGACAAGTTTGGCGGCATAAATGAATGAAAATGTATGAGAAAAATTTTGAAAACAACTTATTTTCCTTCTACTTCAATATCCTGTCCTACTTTGTGATTTTACTTTATTTAAAATCCTAAAATACACTGAAGTGTATGTTTATGATGTAATCAATTGGGAAAAATTCAAAGTGTTGAGGAAAATATCACAGAAAAGTTGTGTGCTGCAATTGTTACACATTTATTCTCACTATATCTGGAAAAAGAAAACAGGATTATCTACATTTCTAGTAATATTTATTCTTGATGAGATACTATATAAACAGCTTGTAACGGATGCTAACTATTCTTTTCTAGATAGGCTAAAGCCAGTCCCCTGTATGTGTTTTTCTTTCAAACCATAGTGTCATTAATCCTCTGTGACAGGATAACATCATCCTCTGGCCGGACAGGTATTTGCCTGAGCAGAAACTGGAGGCGAGGAAAGAAGAAGAAGAAGAAAAAAAGTTCTCCCGCATTGTGAGTCACGCTCTGACAGCAGAAACAGTTGAGTCACAGCCTCAGGTCTCGTTCCAAATGATTTGTGTGAAAAGCATTCTTAGAAGTTCTATACCAGGTATCTTTGGGCTGACTCCTGAGTTTTGGTTAATCGGTTTACTGGGAAAAAATATTTGAGAAGAATTCTAGAGAGGACTTAAACTGATGATATGCATTGCTAATAGGGAGCTGTGCTCATGTTTGGTGAAAAAATTGCAAATGATTCTTTCCTACACCCATACCAATTAATATTCAGTCAAGTTTATTATTTATTTCATAGATACAATGTCTAAATGTATATATCTTAATAAAACAATAGATCTTTGACACCAGAATTAGGTACAGTTAGTCAGGTTATAATATTAAAATACATTCAACATGTATACAGTATTGACATGTTGAAATCAAAAACAACACAGAGATTTTTAAATTCTTTCACAATTTACATTTTTTTGGATCTGATACAAAAATATGAGACTTAGTTTAATACTTTAACATCTTTTTTTTTAGTTCTTTTTTTTTAATATTTAGATTTAGACAGGATGATGTTAGACAGTCTGCAACATCGTCCATTACTTAACTTATTTATCTGGCCACTCTAATGGCAACCTTTTCTTAAATTGTTATTGTAGAGTGTCGACAATTTATTTAGTGGGTGTTCAATTCTTCCACACACCTATAAAAGCTGTCACATCTTTGCTTCCTCATATGACGTAGTAGGTGTTTTGTACACAATAATCAGTCCTGCAGTTGCACAATGATCAGCTGAAGGAAGTTTTCAAGTGGCAGCAGATAACTTTAATCTTGAACCATACTTGTTAAGATCTTTACGAAAATGTAAAATGTTTCACTACATCTAACTTCTGCAGCAATGGGCCAATGAAACGGGGAACGTTTGTCCATCTCAACAACCTGGCAACAAAAAAAAAAGAAAATGTTTTGTCTTTTCCATTAACAGCTCATGAATCCATAATGCTGCCATTCTTTTTTGCATATCTGCAATTAGTTCAGGACTGCAAAATAACTATAATGACGCGAGCCTGTAGATGTTTAAATCTTTAATCGTACCCGAAGTAATAACTACACCAACATTTAAAATAGTTATTGCATTTATTTCAAATATGGACGATATTATACATTAAACTTTATTTTTTATTAAATATTAAACCAGCACTTTCCTTTCATGGTGATTATAGATCATTAACATGTCTTTCCAGTGTAGTTGTTGGTTGGGCCTTTTTCATGTTCCTCCTCATAACAGATGGGAAGCTCTATCATAGAGATCCAGTCTAAAAATTACTGTTTTTGTCAGGTTCTGGGGTTCTTGGTGTTTTGCTTTGTGTTTTTCTCCTATTTTTGGTCACTAGATGGAGTCAGTGGCCGTGGTTGGAGCGGTTCCCTGACAAGCCCGAGATCATCACCAATTAGTGGCGTATTTAAGGAGGATGGTTGCTGTCACTTCTTCGCCAAACCTTTTTGGTATTCAGGGCCCTCTAGTGTAAGACTAACTTAACCCAAGGTTATCAGACGTTCCTGGTCTTGAACTCTGTTTCCCCCCCCGAAGGTTTTCCTCTCTTCCTGAGGTTTTTCTCTGAACGCTTCTGGATTAATTCTCTTATGAGCTCTAAACCCCTGAGTTCCTCGAAGCCATGGGAAATACCCACTGGTTGCCAAGGTTCCTCTGCAAGCTACTCATGGGTAAGACCGCTTCCTGGTTCTTCAAATCGGACGGCAATCATCCTCTCCGACGCTCCCTTCAGGAACGGTCTGCCAGCTCACCTTCCTCCATAGCCAAAGCTCCATTCACCCCCAAAAAACATCTGAATCTCTGCGGACTCCAAGGTCTTCCACCGGATAACCCCAGACCTGAGACCCCCTCCTTGGACTAGCTACTTCATCTCTACAAGTAAGATTATTCCCGACCGGACATTGAACTCTTCCTCCCTCATATGCAGCGCGAGAGTCTCAGCCAGATTTTTTTTTTTTTTTTATCACATCCTTTGTTCAATAAATACGTGTTCTGCATGTGGGCAAAGAGCTTAAAATCCAACATGACAGTTTCATATTTCTCCTTTGTCTTATCCCTGAGGTTCTTTGATACTATTTGCTTTCTCCCATTGTAGTGGAGAAATAAATGAACACTTTGATTTATTTTAAGGGAGTGTATATTTAATGCTATTTCAAAAACAGTACTTTGACGTTGCTTTCTAAAAGAGCCAATAACTACTCTGATTCAGAAACTAACAATGCTACAAGTCAATCCTTGAGACATTAAACATTGAGTGACAGTGTGGGGTCCTGTCACTATACCTCCAGTAGATCATGCGCCTTGGCTACTTGGCCAAGGGGATATCCCTTT